>BSBK01001874.1:0-287500 GCA_027943335.1 Chamaecyparis obtusa | reverse complement strand
CTTTAATGGAGGAAGCCTTGCTAAAGCCGTGGATCTTCTGAACTCTATTATCATGATGACAAGAAGGAACCGAGATATATAAGTTATAATGGCTGTAATAACATAAATGCTTGATTGGCTGTATTGAGACTACCAAGTTATCATTGCCAGCAGAGACACCTTCATCCCAAATTAGATAATGATAGCTATCCCTCAGTCCGCTTCCAGGAGGGAAATCTGTATCAATCATGATATTGAAAGGTGCTAAGTGGAGGAAATATAAAAAACTCAATAAATAGAAGGGATAGTTCATCAAAATATATCTGACCCATCTACTATGGGTAGAGATGAAGGAAAGGATACAATCCTTAGGTGAATATGCTAGAGTCATAATTGAAATCCTGAGATACATATGTTATAGTTAATGATATAATCTCTGAATCGATATCAAGGGACACCTTGCTTTATTATTTGAATGAGCCCATAGCTTGAGTATTACTCTAACATGGGAGTATTGTTCAACTCGGGGAGGAGAAAGGTGGGCGTGAGTATCTTCGTTAAATAAATAGGCAATATAACATGTTTCTAGTTATTATAGTATACATACTTGGCGGGGTAGGAGGCAGCAAGAATCAGAATAGCTGATTTTATGTTTTGATTACTGGGACAGAAGTAATTAACAAGTTAGATTCTTTGTTTATAATCCAGTAGCAAGAAGGTATATTAGCTAAGAGTATACTGGGTTTGATGTTCACCTATGATAGTTATTAGACCTCTACTATGCTAGATCTTCTGATTGTATCGCTGCAAAGGTCAGAGCTAAAAATTTGCTCCACTCTCTTGCTAGAACTAACCAAGAGACTCAATATTGCATTTTAAAAGGACAAGAGATTAAAGGAATGTGGAGCTACAATGTCTAAAAGGAAATGGCTAAGTTTGCAAACCTACTCATAATCTCTGATTAATCTAATTTATTATTAGTTAAGGGTCCCATATGATTCTTTAGTAAACTATCTTCCCCAAAGAGCTCCTATATCCTAATAAGTAAGAAGGGTTCCTATGATTAGAATGTCTCTATATGAGGATCCTGTATCCTCATAGGAGAGTCAGTTTCCCAATCTTCCTACTGAGGTTAACACAGGGTAAGGTCTCTGCCTTAACCTTATCATTAAAATACCTCTTAAACTATTATATATGCTATTCCAATGTTACTACTCCATTGGCACCTAGATTCGCTAACTTATCAGCCTCTGTGTTTCCTTCTTTGAAAGTATGTCTGATTTCATAATTGGGAATACTATCCATTAATAAATTAATCTCTTCTATTTTTTAATTTAAAACCCAATTAGGAGTTTTTTTAGTGTGGATGGCGTTGATAATAATTTGGGAGTCTCCTTCAACAATTACTTTTGAAATGTTAAGATTCTTGCATAATTTAAGCCCTTCTAATGCCGCTACACATTCGGCCATATTGTTGGTTGTAGGGCTAATGGGTCTTGAGAATTTTGCTACCACTTCTGATTTCCAATTGCGGATGATCTCTCCTATACCTGCTACCCCAGGATTGCCTTGGGATGCTCCATCAAAGTTGAGTTTACACCAACCAGCTTTCGGTGGTATCCATTTATAGGATGCTCTGTCCATTTTAGTTTTGGATCCCCCTTTACCATAGAGGGGAGGGATAGCTAGTTTTGGCCATTTGCACCTGATTCTGTTATCCCAACTCTTAAAGGAATCTTCATAGCTCTGTTTGTCCCTGAGTTTACGGTTAATAATTTCTATGATGGATGCTTCTATCTTGTTAGCTATTGAGTTCCAAGTTAATTTTTGGTCCATAAAAATCCTTCTGTTTCTTTCTTTCCATAATTCCCATACTAATATAGAAGGTGCTATTGTCCATATGTCCTTGAAGAGATTGTCTTTATACAAAGATGGCCATGCTTTAAGGTTGCTGATTAAATCACAATGAGAAGTAGATTTCCATCCTAAACTTTGATGAAGCCAATTCCAACAATTTTGAGAAAAAGGACAATTAAGGAGAATGTGATTGGCATCCTCAGAATGGTTTTCGCATAGCGGGCATCTAGATGGTCCTTCGAATCTTAATTTATTAAGCCTATCTGTAGTAAGAATGTCATAATTTGGAGGATAAGAGACCTGTATCCAGATCAATACCTAAGTATTTACATGGAAATTTGCCAATTTTATATCCCATCATATCACAAATTTCTTTTTCAATTTTTGAGCTAGTGTTAATAAAGTAAATTTCTGACTTAGAAGGGTTGACATGTTGACCTAAGGCTTTCGCATAAAGACTTAGAATGCTTTTGAAGGCACTCGCTTCCTATCTACTAGCTAATCCAGGTAAAATCGTATCATCCACAAATTGTTGGTGAGTTATATTCAGAATGTTTTCCGAGGCTTTCAATCCCAAGATTTTCCCTTCTAAATGAAGCTTAGTAATTGATCTCCCCAACGCTTCTACCATAATGACATATAGAAAGGGGGATAATGGATCTCCTTGCCGAATGCCCTTGGATATACTGAAAAAGCCTTCCAGGGTACCATTGACAAGAATAGAAATCCTGGGAGTTGAGATGTAGTTAAAGATAAGATTAATCCATTGTTTAGAAAAACCAAACGCTTCCATACATTTGCATAGGAATCTCCAATCTACTTTATCGTATGCTTTTTGAATGTCAATTTTCATTAACATACTAGGTTCCTTTGTTATCTGAGCGGTATGGACTATTTCTTGCGCTATAATAATACCATCCAGAATCGATCTATTTGCTACAAAGCTCATCTGCTCTTCCAAGATAATCATTGGAAGGATGGATTTGATTCTATTAGCTAAGCATTTTGATAGGATCTTGTATATGGTATTACAAAGGGAGATAGGTCTGAAATCCCCTAGTTCTGAACACTTGTCTTTCTTCGGAATAAGAGTAAAGAAGGTATTATTAATTTCACTTAATAAAGATCCTGAATTTCTAGTAGCTTCCACAGCTTGCCATACTTCTTCTCCAAATGCCAACATTTTTGGAAGAAGCCGACTTGGAAACCATCTGGGCCTGGTGCTTTATTCAGATGTAGTTGAAACACTGCTGCTTTGACCTCTTCTATTGAGAGCTTATTATTCATCATTTTATTGTCAGAATCTGTAATCAGCTTAGGAATAGCTTTAAGCATTTCATTTTGGGCATGAAGGTTAGAAGCTTCTGTAGTGTTGAGTAGGGAGTTGTAAAAATTCGTTAGTACATTTGAGATTTGTATAGGATCCTTAGTAATAAGTCCCTCAGCTGACTTAATTTTGGTTATTCTATTGATGCTCCTTTTAAAATTAGTTGTATTATGAAAGAATTTAGTGTTACTATCGCCCTCCTTAAGCCAAGATTCCCTAGATTTTTGCTTCCAGAAGATTTCTTCTTTGAGAAGGATATCATTGTATCTAGCCATCAGCTCTTTTTCCTTATGGAAACTAAGATCGTTCATACCTTGTTCTATTACTATGTTGTTAAGGTCAGAGATTTCTTGTTCTACCTTGATTTTCTCTTTGAATATGTCATTGAAGTGATTCTTATTCCATTCTAACGCTTTGTTTTTAATAATTTTTAATTTAGCTATTAAGCAGAACATTTTCGATCCTTTGACCGAGGTTTGTTTCCACCAATCCTCAAGAAGGATTATGAATTCTGGATTTTGGAACCACATAAATTCAAATTTAAACGGATTCCTCGAGGGTTTAGAATTTTCTATTATGGTAAGCCTGACAGGGAAGTGATCCGATCTTGCTTCAGGAAGTATCTCCGCACTGACTATTTGATTAAAGTTTTTAGAATTAGTTCTAGTAAAGAATCTATCTACTTTTTCAGCTATGTAGCTGAAGCCCACTCTTCTATTATTCCAAGTATAGATTCCATTAATAGTATTTATGCTTATTAGATGATTAACCTCAGCCCATTTGCCAAAGTCTTTATGAGATTGCGAAATATACTGAGAACCTCCAAATTTTTCTTCTAGATTTAAGATAGCATTGAAATCTCCTCCGATGATGAAGGGATGTTCTCGTTTTTCAATTAGAAGATTTTGTATTTCCATCCAAACTTTTCTTTTTTCCTCATTAGGGATTGGCCCATATATGTTGATCAGGTTAAATTTTAAATCAGATTTTAGGCTATTAATTGTTAATGTCATCCATCTATCATTAATGAGTGTGAGTTGGGCCATTACTTTACGGGGATCCCATAGAACTGCCAAACCACTAGAGAGGCCTACTGATGGGACATATTCTAACTTCCATATACCTAGTCTTTTACTAAACTTGTTAATTTCATCTTTATTAAGCTTAGTTTCTTGTAACATAATGATTTCGGAGTCAAAGTTTCTTAAGTATCTTTTGATTAATCATTGTTTGTTAGGGGCATTTAGACCCATAACATTCCAAGTAGTGACTTTCATTGTTCTTTGGGAAGGAACTTCCCCTTCCCTGTGTTCAGAATATCTGCTATCTTTTTTTGGTTACCTGCATTACCATCCAACGTTCTCAACTCAATAGCTGACTTCCTACCTCTTTTCTTTTTGAGTTTATTAATATTGGGTGTACTTAAACTACCTCTGTTCATGGCTATGCCTAATTCTCTGTTTTCATTAGTGATCCTGAAAAGGCCTTCTATTGCTTCTTTAACCAAAGTTGTTTCTCCATCAAACCTTATTATAGAATTAACCTGGTTGTTTGAGTTTTTTTGCTCATTTAAGGAACAATCTAGGGGTTCATCTCTATTTATGATCTCCTTGCCATAAATTTCCACTATATCTACATCATTTCCTGCCAAATCCAGATTTAATGCTTCTAGCTCTAGAGGAATATAAACAGCTAGTTCCTTCCCATTAACACAGGTAGGCACATTTAAGTTTTCCTTATCATTTATATTTTTCTCTTTTGCGTTATGCCTATTTATAGCTTCTTGACTAATTTTTTTATTTGATTAGTCTGAATTTTTGTCAGGGTTATCCAAAAGTGTGATTTCTAAAGCTTCCTTTTTCGGGGAAGAGGGAAGGAGATGCTGATTCGGACTATTATTCTGTTCCTTATTTTCTTCTAGGATGCATTCCTGAATTTGTTTAATTAGTATTTCCTTTTGGAGTTTTAGTTCATTGAAGTCACAAGTTTCGTCAAGAAACATGTCCATAAGTTCGTCCGTTAGTGATTTTCCTAAGTAATTAATAATTTGATTCACCTCCTCTTCTATTCTGTTTACCTGCTCAACTAATTCTACTGCATCAGCACATTCTAGCTTCAAAATCAAATTAGTTGGTAGTTCAGTCCTATTACCTTCATCTTGAAAATAGATTTTATTATTATTTGTTCCAAGTTCTATTTGTTTTGATGTACCCTCCCTATTGAATTTTTCATATGGTTCTTGCCTTATAATGTTAACTGGGTTATTATTTATTGGAAGCAATGCTTCAGATATTTGGGGGTTTGTTAGATTAACCATAGGTAAATTAATTGGGTGTTGATCGGGTATTGATTTGTCTGTATTATTAATTTTACAGCCATAGTCCAAACTTTTTTGTTTATCATTCTCAGTTATATTTTCCATGTTCAAGCTCAATATTTTCGTGGTTTCTATCCTCCTTAAAGAAGTATGAGCGTTGGATGAGTCCTGAGGAGTGTCATTTATAACCGGAGTGTTGATTTTATACAAATTGGGAGGAGGAATCTCAGAATACTCCTCTTCGTTATTCAGGATTTCAAAACCCCCTTTGTTATTTAAGAAGTTTACTTTTATTCTATTATCTGTGCCATGGTGAAAATCTGAGCAATCTCTAAGAGTAAGTGAGAAAGCATTTCCTCCTTTCTCAGAATCTTCTATGTAGTTATCTAAGATCTGGGGATTTATAATTATGGAATTAGAGTTAAAACACAGTTGAAGGGGAGGAATGTAATTATCATGATAATTTAAATTAATTATGATAATCACATTTGTTTTGTTATGTTTAGTTTTAACTATCCTTTTAAAAATTCTGATTCTATTTCCTATATTTTTAATGATTTCTGGATGATTAAACTCTAATGGTAGATTTCTTAATAAAATAGCTTTTTCTACTTGGAAATCTGCTACTTTTATTGGATTAAAAAAGGGAAACCACGAGCATACAAAGAAGGAAATATCTCTGAATTTTAGATAACCTTTCTCTAAAATATCATTTTTGAGCTTACTACTCTTGCAATCTACAAAAATAAAGTTATCTGTCATGATAGTAGTACTTACCTCCGGGGGAAGAAGCGATGCCAAACCTTTGATTGTATCCTCTAAAAGGGCACCTGTACCCATCCATTTGCATAAGACACCTGTTTCTACATAAACATGCTGATTTTACACAATGTATTTTTCATCTAATGTTATCCTAAGATGATTAGGACCATGATTACCATATTTTGAAAATGCTGAATGGCTATGGTTAGCTGCACGCCTATGTGGTGGGGTGTAAATGCTATCATTACACTTATCATGAGACGGATTACCCTCATTATAGGGTTTAACCATATTATATGACTTCTTGTTCATAGAACCCATATTTTCCTTCCTTCGATGAGGAGGGCTGTAAGCATTTGGGGATCTATGAATAAAAGCTAGATCTTTAATATCCTTAGAAGTTCTATTTGCCATGCCTAGAGTTTTGGATAGGGGGAGGGGGGAATTTCTCATATCGGGTTGTGCAGGTTCACCTTCCAGATGTGATTTCCCCCAGGAAGCTACTCCCCCTCCCAAAACCCTACTACTCTGATGATTTACTAAGTGCGAAAGTTTGTTACTAGGGTTAATATCCTTGCTTAGTATTTCAAAAGAATTTTTAAGAACAATATTACTGCTATTGTGATTTATAGGAGAAGATTTTACCATTTTCTTGCCTTTGACCATGTGCCATTCCTCTTTTCTTGATCTGCCACCACCGGAAGACACCTTAGTCTCTGTCAATCCTCCTCCCCTCGCAGTAGATAGAGGTTCATAGGGGCATTTGGCCGGAGATGTCCTGGATGACAGAGCCTTTACGGTCTCGGGGTGATCATACTGCTTACTTTCTGATAGCTGTGGATAGGGTTTGTACAAACTGCGAGTGGTAAGGTTCTGAGAAGGCGCCACTCCATCTTTCCCCACTTTGGAGTTAGCTTGAAGTGAGACCTGCTCAATAGACTTTGCCCTTACCATCTCTGAATTATTTTTCTTCAAATTCACATACTTGGTTTTAGCAAAAAATTTCATTTGTGCATCCAGTGATTTGATAGAGAAAACCTTTAGCTCCATAATCTTGTTTTGGAACCAATAGCCATTGTAAGTATGGTTTTCAGAACCGGGTTCCAGAACCCTAGTTTTAATTGCTAAACACTTATTAGATTTCTTAGCGATATGCTCTTTGTAACCATTGTTCAGGGGATTAACTGAATTAACATGTGCAGCAATGATCTTGTCCTTAGATTGCTCATTTTGCTAAGCATCCTGCAAACTTTTTGCCTTCTGCTTCGCAATGAACTCATTGAGGTGATCATAATTGGGATGGAGATGACGGACATCCCTGAGTTTGCAGTCATTATGTTTGTGCCCATATTGCCAACAATTAAAACAATAACTGGTGAATTCCTTTTTCGGGCTAGAAGATCTGGTATCCGAATATTGAGCAGGCTTGGAGGACAATTTCATCGAGGCAGAATCCAGATTTTTGGCTTTCGCTAGGTCATGATGAATAATTCCTAGCTTGACCTGATGATTCTGCAAAGTTATTTTCCTTTGAAGTCTTTTTTTTCACATTTTCGCAAGCAGAGCCATCGAGCTATATTTTTTTTACAGCTTTGAGTATTTGTTAGTGACACTTTCATACATATCATTATTAAAAAACATGAAAAATATACATTTTATAATAATAAAATATTAAAAAATATTTTTTTAAGCATGTAATTACTAAATAAATTGAAAAAAAATACAAAAATGTGGGACCCCTACCTCACACTCGACTAAGTACCCCTTAAGCACCCTTATGCGCTCTGCAAGCCCCTCAATGTTCAAATGAGGGGTTAAACAAGCTTTTGCAGTATATATAATTGTTGGTACCACTCAGCCAAGTAGGACTCGACTGAGTAATAGGCACCACATAGGCACCACCGGGTGGCACACGATGCTTACATGGACTCAATCAAGTCCTACCTCACTGAGTACTACTCGGTTGTGTTTTCTGGGTTAGCCAAAAGTGTGATACTCCATCATGTTTTTACCCTAAAACTAAAGATAAAAAGTCATAATAAATTTAGTATATATTGAAATCATAATCATTGGAAATATTTCTTTGAGTAGTACCATCTTTCATCTGGGTTTGTCAAATAAATCCATTTGATCCCCCAAAAAGCTAATGTCAAAGTGATTTATTGACAACATTTTGATAGGTGCAAAGGAGACTCGATTATGAATGAGGAGTAGAGAGATTATATCAAAGAGTGTTTGATCTAAGAGGATTTTATCTAACCCTTTTCAATTAATTTCATCAAATGGGGCCTCTCAAGGCTTAGATAATCATATTTTCTAAAAAATGTCCAATTTCAGCAAAAAATAAGATGTTCGAAAAAGTGTAACCCACTATTGTGGGGGTGAACATTTGGTAAATGATCAATGTTTCACCGATGTAAAATTTTTCAAAGAAATATACTTGTGTCTCTCTTTGAAGATCTATATCCTTTGTGCCGATAAGACCATTCATTCTTTCATTAGATATTTGATATACCATCACTTTTCGGTGTAACACTTCTTAGCTCTAGAGTACACGCTTGAAGTTTCATCGATGCCATTATTTTCAATAAGATACATCTGTATGTCTCATCGAAAGCTTGTGACCCTCTAATTTTAGTAAGACTAGTTATGCCTATATTAAACACATGATACCATATCAGTGCCTGTATCCTTTATTTTCATTTCGATGAAGAATCTCATAAGTCTCATCAAAACATAACTTTTGACGTAACTTCGACCTTTGATGTGACACTTCTCAACCATAGTAGATCTTTAATGTTATAACAACATTGGTATCATCCCTATTTTTGATGAAGGTATGTTCATGCCTCTTTGATGAGTAACCCTTTAGTGTAGCTCTATCGTTCGATGTGACACATTTTGCATCCTATCAACTTTTACCGTTCCTTCAACCTGTCCCTTTTTGGTATGACAAATATACAATCTTGGCGAAATAGCACCAATGGTCTTGTTAAGTCAATATCCACATTTGGTTTTGACAAGACATGATGATGTCTAATTGATATATTATTTGAATTCAAATTTGCCACCAAGTCTGCAGTGTTATATCATACTTCAAATTCTAGTATTTTTGGGGCTATGAAATATGTCAAATTATGGTACATTTGAGAGGGTTTACATGGACAATAGTGAGAAAATTATGAAATTAGCATGAACATAGGTGGGAGAAGTAAGTCTTGGGGAAGAAAATGGAAATGCTATCTCATTTTATGAGGTGCTAACACATTCCAATTTTTGGGAGGCCAAACTCCTTAGCCAATACACATTTCATGTTCATATGTTTCATCCTCATTGACTTGGAGAAGCTTGCTTCAACTTGTGATGGATATAAATGAAAGATCAAATCTGTTGGAATGTGAAGAAAAGGTCATGGAAGTGTGTAGTGGTGCGGAGTGTGCAAGAAAAATGCTTAATGCATACTAGAAGTAGTGAGCTTAAGGTATCTACATTCAAATGTGCTAGAAGTTTTCCAAAAGTAGTTACCTGAAGTTTGATGATGGTCTAATTGTGCTATGGTGGATAATTTATTATTTTTTATGATATTGTAAGATTGTAGCCTCTGTCTATAAGTGTTATCATGCTTAGAGAGTAGTGAAATTCCTTTTGTATAGCCATAAAATTTTATTTTCAGGGAGTTGTTAATTCCTTGGGTTGTAGCACTAAAATAATGTTGTGTATTTATTCTATTTTGTGAGATTTCTCACCATGGTTTTCCCTCATTAGTTTACCAATATGAACCTGGTGTTCTCTAGTACACTTATGTGGAATGCTTTGTTCTTTATATGTTACACTATTGCAAATATAAGAAGTAAAGGTTTTAACATAAGAAACAATCAAATTTTTAAAGGTTGTAATTAGTAACTCAACCCCTAGTAATCTTGTGTGTTTTCAACAAGCTACACCTATACATTTTATCTCCATGCCTAGGGAAATGAGCCAACATGTAAACCTAAACTTGTTCCTACCAAATTGAAATTGGAACAAAAAATGACAATTAAAAATTTTCATCTTGATCTTTTAATGTTTGAATATGATAAGGACTGGAGATTTTATGAACACCTTTTAGGAATCCTTTGAATCGTAAGGGTCATGTTCTCATTAAGTAGATTCCAAGGATGACCAATTTAATGAAGGTAAACCAAGATTTGCAACAACAAACAATCATGCAATGTATGTAGGATGATGTACAATACTAATGTATTGCTTTATTAATGTGCTAATATGACGTTCTTATATATGATCCATGATATATTCTCTTCAATGGTTAATAGGTTGTCCTTGATGATGTTTAACATAATTTAAAATGAATGAATATCATTAAACACAACATAGTACATAAATCAACACAATTGTGCACTAAGTTAGCTCATAATCAATTGTGGGATGGAGTTGACCAAATTTACTTTAATTTCAATTTTAAAAGTTCACTACTTGAACTACAACTCTAAATATGATTTGTGTCAAGTTTCACACCCACTAATCTAATCTAGAACAATGAATCAACATATCCACAAATCAAGATCAAACTTTGAAAATCAAGAACGATAAACTCAATAATAACATAATATACAAATCAACACAAGCATACACTTAGCTCATAATTACTAGAACAATTTGACAGAATTTATTTTAAATTTCAATTTTAAAACCTTAAAATTTAAATCCGCAACTATAAAAAAGGCTTGAATCAAATCTAAACCCACAAATCTAATCTACAACAATGAACCAAAAAAAGAAAAATTTAACTTTGAAAAATAGAAAAAAATAAGATCAATAATAAGATAATATTATTATTCAAATTCATTATACCCCTCCCCTTCCTTGAGCCCACACCACCCCCCCAAAAACATATTATTACTACCTTAAAATAACCTTATTCCAAATGACTCAAAACTTTTATTCTAAATGACCAAATTACATAAAAGGAGTACATGGAAATGCAATCTCAACGGTACAATTTTAGAGGTAACAGAGAACAAAAATTATGCAGTATATTAGAGCTTTAACCTTTTTTAATAAAACCGGCAGCACTTAAAACTTTTGGATTGCAGCGTCCATTAGTTAGGGTCCATGGCATCTCTGACCGCCAACTGTGACATATCTAGTTATGACAAATTATAACGAAGCCATGATGATGTTTGAGGAGCGCTGCAGATAAACCCAACATCTCTAAAACCAATTAATTAATTCCTAATTGGAAATTATTGCACCGGACTCCTGACGTCACGTACCGTCACACCTCGCAGTGCGGTCTGCAGAAACTTTTCTTCTCCCGAACGCAGTACGGCCAAACTTCAAAGCTCTAGAAAAGGTTTGTTGAAGAAATGAATACGTGGGGACTAATCTACAATCTACTGTAGTTATAACTGTAGTATAGCCTGTGTAGGCATTTGCAGAAACTTCCTTTTCAAGTGTTTTTAACATTCAGAAGCATTGAAATGATTCGTAGTTAAAGAGGCTACACTGTAGTACGTTATCCTGTTTGCAGGTCTTAGGGTGCTCTCTGCCTAATTTTGATTTGATAGGTAGTGGCTAAATAGTCAACTAAAGCTTATTATATAAGGAGAGTTTGGGAAAAGAAATCGAAGTGTCTTTTTTGGTAAGATATGGGTTTTAGCTTGCTGTTTAGATATTGTAGTTTTGATGTATTAGGGTAAGAAAATTAAAGGGGGAGGATCTACCTAATTTTGATAGGTAGTGGCTAAATAGTCAACTAAAGCGTATTATATAAGGAGAGTTTGGAAAAAAAAATCTAATGTCTTTTTTGGTAAGATATGGGTTTTAGTTTGCTGTTTAGATATTGTCATTTTGATGTATTAGGGTAAGAAAAATAGGAGGGGAGAGGATCTATAGTAGTTGTGCACCCTAATTTCATGCTTTTCAAAATTGGGAAATTTCAAGTCATCTGCAATTACTAAGGTTTCAGGACCACATCATCAAATATCATCGATGTCACATGAACATGTTTTTTGCCAAGGTGTCCAAAACAACCTCCAAAAAGTGAGACTTATGTTGTGTATAGTAGACATCCATACTTGAACAGTGGATGTGGCATCACATGATTGGTTTCTTCTTAGAATAAAAGATACATTTCATTCAATTATGGGTAGTCACAATTTAAAGTCACAATTGTTGGTAAAATGTTGTGAAAAATATTAGACATTAAATTAACAAGTGTGGGTATTAAATCACTTACTCCTATCACAGCGAGGTAAGGAGTCCTCTCCCCTAGTGGTTATAGTTAATTTTCTGTAATTTAGCTTTTTAAATGATATATTAGATTTTGATAATTTTTAAGGTTGTTTTTTTCTTATACAATTTAATTGTTTATAGCCATTGTTTTGGCTTTTGGAGAGTTACGGATTTGTTAGCAAGGGTTAACAAGAGATCAATTGTCTTGTTCACCTTTCTCTTAGACCATTACAGAATTTGATCAACTGATCCAATACTATGGTCATTTTGAGTTGATGAAAGGTACATATTCTCTATTACTTTGTTAGTCATTCACTTTGACCATCAAAAAGTTTTCAGTATATATTGCCTATTGTCTTGTTAGCTGTTTTCTTAGACTACCACAAATTTCCCATTGTCTTGTTAGATGTTCTCTTAGACCACCACAAAATTTGAACTGATCCAATATTATAGTCATTTTCAATTGATGCCATGTACATATTCTCTATTGTCTTCATTAACTTTTCGCTTTGACCATAACAAAATTTACACAGCTGATCTTATACTTATATGTTCAAATGAGTTACTAATCAAGCAGTGTTGGTACCAATAGAATTGAGTTGTACAATTGATCTAATTTTACAGGACGACCATTAATTCAATAGATAACTTTTTAGTAGACTTTTATTTAACAAAATCTAATAAAAACCTAATTGAAAAATTGGGCCCCTTTTTCCTATCGTAGATGGGTTGGCTTGGCAGGATTTCTACTTGCAAGAAACATGGTTTTTAAGTGCATGGAATACTGTGATAAGGATTCATCCACAGTGCCTGTAGAGACCAACAGTAGGAATAGGTACTGTTTGTTTGTTTGAGAGCTTAATTGTAAATCGTGGGTTTTGGTGCACTTTCCCCGAGATATCCGATGACACTGTTGGAATCCCCGGCAGCATAAGTCGGCCGGTACGTCCCCAAGGCCTGTCGCCTGCCAGAGTTAGACTTTATGTGTCGCTATACTTGTTCATACCTTGAGTACATACCTAGGCTTTTTCCAGCATTGTTTTTTTAAGTGTTTGACTGGGAGTTGTGGGTGATTTAATGAACTCCGTGAGCTATTAGAGATTTTGTGGAGTCTGTGTACCGGCTTGCAGAAGATCATGGTTGTGGCCACCGGTTATTAAGGAATTATCATCATGATAAAATTATGTGGGAGGGCTGCTTCTCTGGATCGACCCGATTGATGGAGTACAGTCAATTAGGAGGAATCGATGTTGTTATATGGTGGAATTAAATCATTTGGGTTTAACGAACAAAGAATTTGGCTTTGGTTTGGGATTTGATTGGTGCAGTGTATTTCAGTATTAGAACAGTGCAGGTTGGGTGGGAAGGAAGAATCTCTGGTGTAATTTGAGAGTTTTTGTATTCGACTGTATGTTTTTTTTTCTATCAACCTTTAGAATCATACTCATTAAGATTGTGAGTTAGAGAAGATCAAGTCATTTGGGTTTAACGGACAAGGAGCTGCCTTTGATTTGGGCTTTGTTTGGTGCAGTGTGTTACAGTATTAGAACGGTGCAGAATCTCTGGTGTAATTTTGAGAGCTTCTGTATTCAGACTGTGTGTATCTATTTTTTTTAGGGTTTCCATTCATCGTTGATATAGTAGATTTCTATAATTCGGCTTCAATAGAGAGGAGAAAATATCTTTAAAAGAACCTCTGGTTTGATGAAAATGAGGGAGAAAACAAGATTGAAATCCATACAAACTGGATTTAATCTCAGAGTACTGTTAATATTTTTGCTGCTTTTGGGGAGCTCTTATGTTGTATCAGGGTCAAGAGGATCGAGTTTTATCAGTAATGTTCGTAATTTAAGTAAGAATGAGAGCAGTGATGCAATGAGGAATTATAGAAAAGATTGCCCACAGAAGATAAAGTGTGCTCATCTCTCGCCAGATGAAGCCGACAAGATGTTTGGTGATGAAAAACGTAGGATTCCAACAGGCCCAAATCCACTGCATAACAGATAGGGGCCATTTTGGTGGAGATTTTGAAGCAGTCCTCCAAATTTGACTCCAGACTGGGCAGTGAATTATATCTCTGGACTTTTTTGAATCGGAGGCTACAGCTGTGGGTTAAGCTCATGGGAAAAGTCCGGCTTATATAATTTATAGGAATGTGATGAAATAGAGTGCTTTTTGCGGTTGTGTTGTCTGTATTGATTTACAGGTCATTGTAGCAATGTCCCATTTATAATTTTTTTGGCCTAGGGATGTTGCTGCCCTGATCGACAAAACACATAGCAAATATAGATATATATATTGTTTTTGGGAAATTTATGGCTTCTGAATCCTTGAATGAAAATGTAGATCTGAAAATATAGGGAGCTTCTTGCTTCACTGAGTTGGAAAATCCATGTGTTAAGGTCTTAAGCAGGCACCTAGCCTGGATTTGGCTTTCTATTTGTATTATTTTTTTACTGTAATTACAATATCAATTCCCCACAACATGAATACCAGTGAGTTGAGATGTTGTTTGCACTAATGACTGATCTGTTTGTAGTAGCGACTACTACACTCTTTTAGTTTACTAAATCTCTGTAATTTTGTCTGGTCTGTGTATAAATGGAGGAATGCCATGGGACTAGATTGCAGCAAAATTTGAATGATGTAATGTAGCCACAATTTAGTACACATTCTACAACTAAACTGAAAATTCTTTAGTGCAATGAAACAGTTGGAATTCTGGGCTTTTTATTGAATCAATGCAATTAAGTCTTTCATTGCTGTAACTTGAACAACCATCGAAGTCTTCAACATATCAGAACATATTCTTTGATTTTGTTAAAAATGGTCTAATAAAGCTGCATAATTCTAAATGTAAATGTATCCCTCTTCTTGAAATTATTCAGAATTCTTTGACAAGCCAAAGGTCATCATTAGTGACGACCAGAAAGTAGGGGTTGTTGAGTAACTGATCATGGGTGTTTATTTTTATCATTTCAGTTTTGAAAAATTTCGATAGTTATATTAGAAGATCAAGATATGTTAAATAAGCATACACTTCAATAGTTGACCTAGAATTTTTATATTATATGGGGACATGTAAATCTACCAAATTGTAAATCAAAATCTTTAATATTAAAAATATTATAAATACACACATACACACATTAAGAAGACATAATATATAATATGGAAGTTTCTTTTATATTTGTATTTAAGAAGTTAAAAGATTGATAAGTAGGAGATGTATTCTACCTCAAGTCAAAATGTAATATTGCTATTTGGATTCAACAGTGTAGTTTTTAAGTCAAACTCATTGACCCATATTTCATGAGTAGTGGTTCACAGAAACCCATCTCTCATGAGAATAAACATAAAACTTAGCACTCATTACAATCTGGATAACAATATCACAAGTTAAAAGATTGTTTCCAGAATCAATTTTTTGTGTATTTTTTATCACATTTACTGATCCAAATCATTAAATGTGCTCCAACATATTTATTCAAATAAAATGAGAGATTGTTTGTTTATGTGTTTTGGTTCACATTCAGTGATCCAAATCATTAAGTGTGAACCCACACATCGATTCAAATACATAGGAGATTATTTCTTGAGTGTTTATGTGTTTTTGATCATATTCAGTGATCCAAATCATTAAGTGTGATTGGACACATCTACTCAAATACATGGGAGCTTATTTGTTTATGTGTTTTGGATTGCATTCAATGATCCAAATCATCAAGTGTGATCCAACACATCCATTCAAAAACATGAGAGATCGTTTCTCGAGTCAATTGTTTGTGTTTTTCGGATCACATTCAGATCTAAATCATTAAGTGTTATTGAACACATGGATTAAAAAATATAGAAGTTCCTCTTACAATTATATTTGATAATTTTAAAGATTGCTTCTGAAATCAATTGCATATTAATTTTAGATCAGATTTACTGATAAAATTCACTGAATGCGATTCTAAACATTGATTGAAAAATACATCCAATTAATTTTACAGACAATCTTCTATATATTAGATAAACTGTATAAAATTATTACCAACTATATTTGAAAATTTTGAAGAACATAAAAATAAATAGAATATGATATACAATTTAATAACTATATAAATGGGTAATCTGAGACAATTTTACATAGGCTGCTGATCAAACAAGGGAAAGGAAATAGCTCTTTCAAATGTGAATTACTTATATAATTTCCACCTTGAGCCCATATATAATATTGTTAAAACAAATAAACTATAACAAAGGTTGAGGTTGATGGGTTAACATATTGCGTCTTCACTGAATATTATGGAATTATACACATGTAAAGACTGGGTATTTTAAAGGCAGAAAGATGCTCTTTCAATCTTGATTCTAAGTCAAACCAGACAATAATTCATCCACCAAACAAATAATTGCAAAAATGACAGTATAAAATACTTCAAATCTTCCAATAAAAAAAAGCATAACAACTATTTCAATTCATATTTTACAAAATGGGCTAAAATGGAACGAGACAAAAGTGGTTAACATGCTTAATCTCAAAATGTTGAGATTCCCGCAAGAATTCTTAGGGCAGGACAATATGGAATGTCTTTAAGGTTCTTTAGACCCGTCAAATCTCTGTCATTACTCTTTTTCACTGCTTCCATGTACACAGATAACAGAGCTGGGCTTACAAATGTCCCAAACCTCCAAGAAAAACATTTTATGGTCTCTTGCCTGAATCCACTGATACCCTCTTTTGATCAAAGGGGTGGCAGGAACTGGAAGACGTCATTAAAAGCTCTGTACAACTCTAAGCATGACTGGCACCACCATTATACTTCAACAACAATGACAGTGATGTTCCTCGCGAGATGTGCAGTGATAATGAAAGAACAGCAGAGGACAAATTCAATAAAGACCTCTATGGCCGGTCGAGCATTCAATATACATCATATGTATATTAATAGCTGATTCAGGTAAAAATATCAGTCAGAAGTAGAAGATTTGAAGATCCATAAAAGGGACCTTCAATTCCTTATATGGAAGTAAAAATCAGACTACCTGCAAAAATAGCATCTGCCAGCCAGTCATTCACTGCACAAAGATAGCACACAGAGAGCTTATCTTATTCTTTGAACCAGTTTAGGCATTTCTCTCCATTCTTTTTAGAGCTTATCTTATTTTTTGAACCAGTTTAGGCATTTCTCTCCAATCTTTTTAGAGCAGTCATTTAATGACTGCCACCAATTCTGTTTTAATGAAGCAGGCCTTTGTTAACTGTGCAGATGCGACCAGACAGTTAAAACAGTGACGCAGTGTTCAGATTGGGTGATTATTATTTGTCAATATGGTAATAGAATGTATATTTAGTGATGGTATACTGTTGTGGGTATTTTATTTTGACCTTGATTCCACATGTTTTGAGTGTAAGCTTACCTTTTGTCTAACTTTTAGCATGTAATAATATGGTCGCCAAAACTTTTTAAAAAAGTGAGCGCATTGGGTCTGCAGTGGGGGCAGATGAGATGAGATGAGTATAATTTCAATGACAGAGCACCCACTGCCCAGTTTATTCAAAGGAAAAATCATTAATGGAGGAGAAAAAGAAGAATAAAATTCTAAATAATCTACGCATGCGCGACAGAATGGTTGAAAACTGAAGTCCCGAATAAGTCTGTGCACCCGTGGTTGTGCTCCATTGTACTGCCATGGATCATTACAACCTCCTGCCTTTGAGCAAACAAAAGATGAATAATTATGAACGATTTGATGGGTATGGAAACAGTCAAATTTCGTAAGATCAAGCTGGCTCTCCACAATTATTGAAGAGCCAATGGTAATGTGTAATCAGGGGCCCTTCATGAATTAAATTTTACTCCACCTTTGGGTAGAGTTTAATAGCATGGTCAACCTTCTTTACCATATGGAAAGGTTAAAGCTTGATGGATCAAATTGTTTCATTGAGTTAATGTTCATGCACTTTGAAGGAGATCAAAATTAAAATGATTGAGAATTTTAGATCTATGGCAAGATATCCATTCAATTAATTTTAATGCAAATTGCAACTTGAGGGAATTGGAAACTAGGATGATTGAGAGTCAAGACATGCATTCAATCAATTTCATATGTTTGTAGTATGGTTGAAAAAGTTTTTGTTAGAATTAATTCTAAAAAAAATTAATTGAAAAATTATAAAAGTAGAGAACAATAAATTGTATTTTGTATTTTTATATTAGATTTAATCATAGATTTACAAGTGAAATTAAGATTGAATTGGGATTTTGTTAGGCATTGAGATTCATGCTTAAGTCTATACTCCCAACCTTCCTTTTCTAAACTCTTACCTTATCCAAGATTTTCAATAGTATTTTTTTCTCAAAATATAAAAATTGTATACATTATTTAAACTTAATCAATTACTTATTTGTTTTTGAAAGATACAAAACCCAAATAACTCACGATCTCATTATGAAATGTTTGACCATATTTCATTAATATAATTTCACAATTTTATAATGCATTGAGAGTTTGCAAAAGTCAATAATTCTCAACCCTCATTTTTTAGTCTCTTATCTTAATCAAGATCCATCAATAATTTATTTGTTTTCAAAATACAAAAGTCTCATACCCTACTCAAAAAATGATCAATTGATTTTTTAGGAAAGATAAAAATCCCTTTTAACCCACAACCTCTTTATGAAATTTTTGACCTTATTTTATGATCAAATGTTATATTTTCATTAAGAACTAATTTAATTTTGTTGGATTTTAAAAAGTGATTTTAGAATTTGATAAAGATAATGATAATATCTTTAATTACTTTTGGAATATCATTTAGCTGCATAATCAACTTGATTTGTTGTACAACCTAATATTATTACTAGAGATTATCTTATTGTTATGTCTATTACTATAATCATCCATTTTTGAAAAAAATTAATAGGCAAAGAGTGATGTACGTGATTGATATTAAAGTACAATTTTTATGCTTCTCCTTATTCTAATGTGCCAATACCCTATAAAAGAAAGACCATATAATATAATAACTATTCATTTAGCTAGAAAATATAAATGAATTTTTATTTTATTTTATAAGATCATTTTTATATTAGATATAGTGGCAATAAAGGTGTTCGGATAAATTGTAAGATACATGTTTACAAGAATAGTGAAATTGAGTGAATTCTTTTCTAGTATTTTCCAAAGTAGAAATTTTAGAAGAAAATATTATTCATCTTTAGTTTTAAATTTAATTATTATTGTTGGGAATTCACTTGTATTAAGATATTCAACTCTATTTGTAATTTTTGAATATCAGTCATTATTTTTTTCAAAAGTTAAAATAGTAATGAAATAATGTTGGTCACCCAATATAACCTAATTAATTTAAAGTTGGCAATCCACAATTATTTAAGAGCCAATCCTCACATATACTCATGGGCCTTTGATGAATCATATTATAATCTACCTTCATATAGGGTTTAATAACATAATCAAACTTCTTTTCTATCAAGAAAGGTTAAAGAATGATGGAGAAAATTGTTCCACTAAATTATAATTCTTTTAAGTTCAAATAAATAACAAGTTAAAATGTTTGAGAGTTTATGTCTATGGTTAAGACTTTTTTATTAGGCTTAACTCAACAAATTTAATTGAATATTCTAAAAATGAGTCCTACTTGCTCCCCCTACTTTGGCTCAAACCCTTTTTGTAGATCCACCACCACTAGATTTGGTGGTGGATCTATGCTCTCCTATGTAGGGAAGTTAAGTGGAAGAACGACTTCCTACACTAACCTTGAGGAGAGGGTAATGCAATTTTTTTTCCAAATCTTTATAATAGTTACAAAAACTTAACATAAATAACATGCATACTACAAAAAAATAATTTCTATGGGGAAAATCCTTTCAAGAGAGAAACCCCACACTCCAAAAGTCACCCAATATATTATTCAGAAATCAATAATAGATCACAATATACTTACAGATCAAGGTTCTCTAAGGAATATCACCAACCAAACCAAATATCTAGAGGTAACTGAATATCTATAAGAATCATACACACACCCTCCATCCCTCACACCTAATATACAAGAGACACAATACTATAATTTATCAAATAACATTACAAAACCACAGGTTAAAAACCACTTATAAAGTAGTGCCCATCTTATATCCAATCAAAGATGTCCTATGATGTGCCAATACACATATGAAGATGTGTTACTCCCTTTTACAACTTCCAAAGGCCATAACTTTCAAACTAGGTGTTCAATTGATAAATTGTTTGAAGTGCCAGAAAAATCACAATGTGATGTATCACCTTCTGAATTGTTGCATTGTTTAGCCATAATTTCGGTTCATTTTAGTGCCTAGCAATCTCCCACATGTTGAATACCTTGCAAGAGAAAATGGAGTATCTATACAACCATTTGATTGCTAGGGGTTATTAAAACCCATATATGCCAAACACCATATGAACTTCTCTATGTTCATAGCCTTAGTTAATAAATCTACAATATTCATCAAAGTTTCTACCTCTGCTAGCTTCACTTTGCAATCCTCAATCATATCTCTAATAAAATGATATTGAACATCAATGTGCTTGGTCACGACATGAAAAGTTAGGTTTAGTCACAATAAATTGTTACTAATCCTTATTTTATTCTAATATCTAAACATGTTATTTTAAGCCAAATGGATTATTTGCAAGCATGAGTAGCTACCATATACTCAGCTTTAGTAGTGGACAAAGAAACCCCAACCTTTTTCTTACTCATCTAACTAATTGCACCACTGATTAATGTAAACACATAAGCATTGAAGGATCTTCAGCTATCAATATCATGGGTACCCAATATGGATCCACATAAACAAGAATATTAAGGTAAATCTTATCTCCTATCATATTACCATGATAAAGAAAAGTATACCTTGAGGCACCCCTCAAACATTTGAAGACTATTTTAATTGCATCCCAATAAACTCTACTAGGATCAAACATATATATAGAAAGGACTTCCACTTCTTGGGAAAGGTCTAGTCTAGAATAGACCATAGCATACATCAAAATTTCACATTCACACTAGTAAGGAAGTCTACTCATGTCCTCCATCTCTGATAGGGATGTAGGAGAATTTAAAATAGACAACTTTGTTCCAACTATAAAAGGAACACATAATGGTCTAAAATCCCGCATGGTCTTAATCAAGATCCATCAATAATATATTTGTTTTAAAATACAAAAGTCTCATACCCTACTCAAAAAATGATCAATTGATTTTTTAAGGAAAGATAAAAATCTCTTTTAACCCACAACCTCTTCATGAAATTTTTGACCATATTTTATCATCAAATGATACATTTTCATCAAGAACTAATTTAGTTTTGTTGGATTTTAAAAAGTGATTTTAGAATTTGATAAAGATAAAGATAATAAATTTTAATTACTTTTGGAATACATCATTAAGCTGCATAATAAACTTGATTTGTTGTACAACCCAATATTATTACTAGAGATTATCTTATTGTTATTTCTATTAGTCCAATCATTCATTTTTGAAAAAAAATTAATAGGCAAAGAGTGATGTACACAATTAATATTAAAGTACATTTTTTATGCTTCTCCTTATTCTAATATGCCATTAAATAGGTTGAGAATACCCTAGAAAAGAAAGCTCATATAATATACTAACTACTCATTTAGCTAGAAAAAACAAATGAAAACAAACATTTTTTATAAGATCATTTTTCTATTAAATATAGTGGCAATAAAGTTGTTCAAATAAATTGTAAGATATGAATTTATAAGAATAGTGAAATTGAGTGAATTCTTTTCTCGCATTATCAAAAGTAGAAATTTTAGAAGAAAATATTATTCATCTTCAATTTTAAACTTTATTATTATTGTTGGGAATTCACATGTATTAAGATATTCAATTCCATTTGTAAGTTTTGAACATTAATCATTATTTTTTCAAAAGTTAAAATACTAATGAAATAATGTTGGTCACCTAATATAACCTAATTAATTTAAAGTTGGCAATCTATAATTATTGAAGAGCCAATCGTCACATATACTCATGGGTCTTTGATGAATCATATTATAATATACCTTCAAATAGGGTTTAAAAGCATAGTCAAACTTCTTTGTTATCTAGAAAGGTTAAAGAATGATGGAGCAAATTGTTCCACTAAATTATAATTCTTGTAAGTGTAAACAAATAAAATGTTAAAATGTTTGAGAGTTTATGCCTATGGTTAAGATTTTTTTTATTAGTCTTAACTCAAAAAATTTAGTTAAATATTCCGTAAATGAATCCCACTTTCTCCCCCCTACTTTGGCTCAAACACTTTTTGTGGATCCACCACCACTAGATTTGGTGGTGGATCTATCCTCTCATATGTAAGGAAGTGAAGTGGCAGAATAACTTCCTACACTAACCTTGAGGAGAGGGTAATGTAAAAACTTTTCCAAATATTTATAGTAGTTACAAAAGCTTAATAGAGACAACATAAAACAACATGCATACTAAAACACAATAATTTATGTGGAGAAAATCCATTCAAGAGAAAAACCTCACACTCCAAACATCACCCAATATATTATTGAGAAATCAATAATAGATTACAATATACTTACAGATCAAGGTTCTCTAAGGAGTATCACCAACCAAACTAAATATCCAGAGGTAACTTTAAATATCTATAAGACTCTTACACACACCCTCCATTTCTCACACCTAATATATACAAGAGATATAATACTATAAACTATCAAACAATATTGCAAGACCATGGGCTAAAAATAATTATACAGTAGTGCCTAGATCTTATATCCAATCAAAGATTTCCTATGATGTGCTAATACTATTGACTGTAGAATCATAATGAGATCATTGATGGTGATTTTGGAAAGTATGGCTGTCATTGTTGCTAAACCATTACATAGGTAAGAAGGTCTTACCCATCGATAAATAGGTACACAACCGGTAAACCAATTCACCCATCAGAGAACTATACTATCGATAAAGGACTAATAGGTAAAGATCTATCAAAAAATAAGTAAATAGGTGAAGTGGTGAGCTACCAGCTACTAGCTAGACATTAAACAATTGAAAGGTAAACAATTTTGAGAAATTGATGAAGCTAATCATAATGGAAGTAGATTCATTTAACTTGGACAAAAAGGAAAATGTAATACATAGATTGGAGAGTCAATTGAAGCGGTTTATAGGGAATGATCAATTGGGCCTTATACTGATTTTAAGGTATAATTAGCGAATAGGAATGAAGCATTTTCACACCTACGGAATGACAAGCATTAATGTCTACCTAACCAACATAGTGAAAGATTTAGGTTTTCTACAATTAGCTTTTCATGCTAGTGGGATCAAGTAACCTAAAAAACATTTTACATTTGGTGGCGAACATTGTGCAATAACCAGAGAGAGTAAGAGATAGATTTTTTTTCAAAAGTAGAAGTGATTATTGCAAAAAAAAGTGTGGTCACAGAGCTAACTTTAGAAGAGTTGCATAAGGTTTAAATGAACAGAGCTAAAAGGATTTGATCAAGCATTGAAGAGTGCAAATTAAAGGTCAAGTTTCTTGTTGTATTCCTAACAAATTTTGATAAGTTTCTAAAATCCTCTAACAAGGTGGTCTTTAACAAGACTTTATTGTAAATCCCTTAATCGAGTAAACATTGTAATAGTGGGATAAAATCTCTTAGTAGGGTAGTCTATAATAGGAATTTCAGATACATATAACAATGTATTAGTCATGCCTAACATGGTGAGTCACCCATAAAGTGACATTTGGAGCTCTTAACTAGGAAATAGTTTTCTACTGCAGTGAAGAGTTGTGGGTGTCATCCCCACCATAGTTTTTTCCTCTAATCAAGGGTTTATGCGATACCAAATTTAAGGTTTTGTGTGTATAGACTATTTATGATTTCTTTGCATTGATACTTTACATTTTAGTCTCATGCTTTATAGTTATGAAAGTGTATTTTGCTGCAAGTAAGAAGTTATCAGTTTAAATAGGTAAATTGTTATAGTACCGATTCACCCCCCTCTCAGTACCTATTATTTCTAATAATTGGTATCAGAGCTAGTGTTCTCTAGAGGGAAGTTTAACAACTTGAGAGTAGATCTGGGAAGATGGATATGTATAGGAAATAAAGACAACTAGAGGATGCCTTGGAAGCAACAACTGAACAAATACAAGATCTAAAAGACATGTTGAAGGTCTCTATTGCAAAATGAAAGGAATTATCAGAGCATCTAAAGATAATAAGAAGTTAGAAGATTGTTTTAGATCCTTGCATGTTGGAGAACTTTTGTACTTGAATTGTAATATTTGGCCTAAACTGGGAAGGTCTTACAGCCTGACATGTATGAATCAACTAAAGTAAATATATGAAAGATATCTGCATTCTCTCTCTCACTTGTGTGTTTGTTTCTTTCACGTGTGATCTCTGCAAGGTGGATCTAGTTAGGGTGTGCCTTTGGCCCCTCTCCCCGTCCTCCTTTGCATTTTCTTTTTTTCTCATCACCTTGTCCTGGTTAGGGTGAGGGTTGAGGAACTATTATAATGAAGTGTCAACTCACAAGAATTTGATGCAATTATTGCAAATATGATGGAAAAGAAATGTTAGGAATAGTCCCAAGAGATAATTGAGAAGGGGGGGGGGGGGGTGAATTAGTTATCTACAAGTTTCAATTCTTTATCCAATTAAGTATACTTAAACATAAAGCATAAACACAATGAAAGAACACATGATGACAACACCAATATTTTGGTTATGGGGAAACCCAAATAGGTAAAAACCCCAGTGGGAATTGACACCCACTAATATTCTATACTAGTGTTTTATGATCCTTGCTAGAAGATCCTTAACCCTTCTAGGAGTTGCTTTACAATGTATTTAGTACAATAGACTTGGTCAAGGGTCAGAACCTGTTAGGATTCTTTTACAATTAACCCTGTTAGGGGTGAGGACGCACTGTCCAAGAGCACACTTCTCAAATGGGTGAAGGCTACAACCTTCTGAATAACAGATACACACTATATTTGGATCTTGGTGAACTGTGCTTTGACCTGCTGTTTGGATCAGTTCCAATGTATAGCACAAATAATTTACTTGGTCACATAGACCTTCTTCTGATGGCTCAACACTTCGCACTCTGCTCTACTCTTCACAATTAACTCTGAACTACACCTAGCAATCACAAATGACTGCCTATAAATATCTTTCCTCCAAATGATATAATCAAGTCGACCTATTAGAACCACCTTGAAATCATATTAGAGAAACCATAACATACTCCAATAATAATTTTTTCAGCTCTACTAAGCACACAACACATTCTAGGACCTGTCCAATAGTAATAATTGTAGACACATGCAACACACTGTCGGCTCTACCAAAGTAACTAAAAATTTCTCCACAAGTTGAATTACATCATGCACTATTAACTGGACATTACTAACTCTTCTCCAAGCACTAATCCAAGGGCACATACCAAAATGATAGGCGCAACTCCTAAACCAATATAATCTTTATTGGCTCTTCTGATTAAACACAGGAAATTGCTGCTGTTGAATAGCGACTGCATAACTTTACTTATACTGATTATCAAACTCCACATCCATGAATGTAACATCACTAGCATGTCTCCATCACATATCCAAATGAACAAGGCTCTATGATAACTGTACAGACAATCATTCACTAAACACTGCCTGTAACTCTATCAAGAACATTGCTGACACAAGCTGCTATATAATTGTCTGTACTAACAGTTAACCTCTGTGTCCATGATATCATGTCCATGAAACATATACTCAAAGCTTACTACATAAGTCTTCAACACATGCTACTTACCATATGTTGTCATCAATGACAAACATATAGTCAGCACTGGCTTGTTGGCAAATCTCCAACAATCTCCCCCTTTCGCATTGATGGCAACATATGGAATGAAAAACACCACCAACCCAAATGAACATTTCTTTTATAACATTCTACATTTCCTCTTCAAAACTCCCCCAAGGATGAGTCCTCCTTCTGCTGCAATATTCTTCAACATTCTCCATTTCCCCAACTGAACTGCTTCCATAACTGAATACTACTTCCCCTTAGTATATTACTCCTTTTACTTCTATTTTTCATGACTATATATTACTCCCTCTTTGATATCAATGGAAAAGGGCATCAAAAATTTTAAGCACCGGTACTACTCCTGAGGTAGAGTAGTCAACCATCCACCAGTCCCTGAGGACTGATGCTCTTTCTTCTTTCTTCTAGGTAGAATAAGGGAAGGGAATTACTCCCAACTTCTCCCTGAGATACTCAAAAGTATCCTTTGGCAAGGGCTTTGTGAATATGTCTGTTAGCTGATCTTTAGTACTCACATAGTCCAACTTAACTTATTTTTCTGCTACTTTCTCTCTTAGGAAGTGATACTTGATCTCAATGTGTTTTGTCTTTGCATGCATCAAAGGGTTCTTTGACATATTGATAGTGCTAGTGTTATCACAATGTATAAAAATAGGATAGTCAATATGAATACCAAAATCCTTTATCATTTTCTTGATCCAAACAATTCTAGAATAATTCAGGGTTGCTGCAACATACTCTACTTCTGCTGTTGACTGAGAGATATAATTTTGCTTCTTTCTTGTTCAAGTGACAAGTCTGTCACCAAGAAACACTGCTCCTTCTGATGTACTTTTTCTATCATCAACACATCCTGCCCAATCTACATTAGTATATACACGAAGCTCAACATTTTATGAACTGGGATACCATAGACCATAGTCTATAGTGCCTTGCAAGTATCTAAATATTCTTTTTACTGCCATGAGGTGACTTTGTTTAGGCTCAGCTACAAATCTTCCAACTATGCCAACTACATTGGAAATATCAGGTCTAGTCTGAGTAAGATAAATAAGTTTACCAATCATAGACTTGTACAATGTTATATCTACTGTTGGTGAATCATCTTCTTTTGTAAGCTTGCATCTAGTTATCATAGGTGTCCCTACTGACTTGCAATCATCCATCTTGAATTTCTTTAATATCTCTTTCACATACTTGGACCGATTAATGAAAATACCTTTCTCTGTCTGCTGCACATTCAATCCCAAAAAGTATTTGATAGGTCCAATCATGCTCATCTCAAATTCACTATGTATCTCCTTATCGAATTCAGCACTAAGTTTGTCATTACCTCCAAAGATAATGTCATCAACAAATATAGCTACACATAGTAAACCTTCAGATGTCTCTCTTATGAATAGATTATAATCTGCTACTCCTTTCTTGAATCCAATATTTGTTAGATATCCATCTAGTCTCTCATACCATGCTCTAGGGGCTTGCTTAAGTCCATAGAGGGCCTTCTTCAATATACATACCGTATCAGGTCTGTCTAATAAAGTGAATCCTTTTGGCTGCTCAATGTATACTTCTTCTTTCAAATCTCCATTCAAGAATGCTGACTTGACATCCATTTGATAGACTTTGAATTTTTTGACTGTTGCATAAGCTAGAAACAACTTAATAGCTTCTAATCTACTTACAGGTGCAAATGTGTCTGAATAGTCAATGCCTTCTCTTTGTGCATATCCCTTACATACTAACCTTGCTTTATTTCTTACTACTGTACCATCTTCATTCATCTTGTTTTTGAATATCCACTTTATTCCAATCACATTCTTATCACTAGGTCTTGGGACTAGTTCCCAAGTGTCATTCTTAATAATTTGATCTAGTTCTTCTTTCATACCATCATGCCAATCTGAATCATTACATGCATCTTCAACACTTAAAGGTTCAATCTGAGATAGTAAACATATCGCATCATTGCTAGCTGAATTCTTTGCTTGTGATCTTGTTAAGACTTTGCCGCTCTAATCTCCAATGATGTCATTCTTGGAATGGTTTCTAGATGTAAACTTTGGAACTTTAGGTGATACTATCTCATATTCCTTCTGAGTTTCTTCTTCACTTGTTTCAGGGCCATTAAACAATACATTGATACTGTCAAACATCTCTTCAACAACTGTCTCACTAGTGGAGGGTCTAGGTTCATCTTCAATCATAAGTGATTAATCATGATATCTTTCTTGAACCATAAACTTCTCATCAATCTTAACATGAGCACTTTCAATGATCTTCTTCAATCCTAAGTTGAAACATCTACAAGCTTTACTTTTAGTAGAGTAGCCAAGAAAAATACCTTCATCACTTCTTGCATAAAACTTTCCTACTGCTTCATCCCTCTTGATGTAGCACTTGCTTCCAAAGATTATAAAGTATTTCACTGTGGGAACATTACCAAACCATAGCTCATAAGGTGTCTTTTCTATGCCAGGCCTTAATTATCTTCTATTGATTGTATAAACTATTGTATTGACCGCATCTCTCCAATAGGTATGTGCAACTTTTCCTTCAATCATGATGGTGCGCACTGTGTCTAGGATAATCCTATTTCTTCTCTCTACAATCCCATTCTGCTGAGGTGTTCTAGGTGCACTTAACTAACTCTTTATACCATGTTCTTCACACTACTCATAGAATCTGTCAGAGGTGAACTCTCCTCCTCTATCCAACCTTAGATATTTTATCTTAAGTCCAGATTCATTCTCAACCTTAGCTTTGAATATTTTGAACTTCTCAAATGCTTCTAACTTATCTTTCAAGAACCCAACCCACATCATTCTAGAATAATCATCTACAAAAAAAATGAAATACCTTTAACCATAGTATGATCTTGTTTGAGTTGGTCCACATAGGTCTGTATGAATCAGATCTAGCTTGTTCTCTGCTGAATTATGCTTGCTCTTGAATGAATTCCTCACATTCTTTCCCATTATACATTCCCTACATATAGTATCAACTAGCTTTGCTATGCTAGGTAGGTCTCTTACTGCCTTAACATTACTGATCTTTACTATGTTATCAAAATTGATATGACATAGTCTTTTGTGCCATAGCCAACTGTCATCTACTTTAGCAATAAAATAACTTTCTTCTGGATTAAGCTGAAAAACATTACCTTTAGTCTTTGATCTTGATGCAATTATTTCTCCTTCCTTGTTGTTAATGATACACTTGTTTCCGTTGAACTCCAATCTATAGCCTTTGTCAAGAAACTTCCCAACACTTAGTAGGTTATGTTTCAAATCATCAACACAAAGAACATCATCAGTGCTATTCTTTCCATCCAAGGTGATGGCTCCTCTACCAATGATAGGTTTAGGAGTGTTATCTCCAAATCCGACCATGCCTTCTTTGTATCTGTCCAAATGAACAAATCTATCTTTGTCACCTGTCATGTGATGTGAGCAACCACTGTTAATGATCCAATCTGTCCTGTTGTCTTCTTTTGAAATCAATGCTAACTCTTGAAAATTCTTTTCATCTTCAAGAGAAATGAATCCAATCTCCTCTTCTCCTGATTCTTCATCTGACACTCCATCTCCAACATAGTAGCATTCCTTTGTATTATACTTAGGCTTGTAGTTATTGTTGAACTTTTTAACTCTTGTAGGACACTTAGATGTAAAGTGACCAATCTTATTACATGAAAAGCATTTGAATGGTAATTGACCTTCATATTTTCCTTTTCCTTTCTTTTCTCTTTTAGCAATCATAGCAATGAAATCATCTAGTGTTTTCTCTTCATCATCATCATCAAAATTACCAAAAGTGTTTGCAAATTTCTTACAATGGACTGATGCTTTGAAGGCTGTTTCACTTTTAGGTTCTGTCTTTAATCTTGAAATCTCAAAAGATGAAATTTTTCTGATCAAGGTCTCTCTTTTGAAATTTGATGTAAGCTGTATGGTCTCATCAAGTATGTTGATCTTGTTTTCATACTCCATTGTGAGAGTGGTCATCAATTTATCCATAATGTCTTCTTTCGAGATCTCTCCACCATTGTTCCTGATTCCTGCAACTGCTTCATGAATCCTTTGGTTGCAAGCTCTGATGTTCTCTTTAGGTAGCATTTCTCATGCATTGTATCTTTTCTTCCAAGTTTTTCTATGTACATCCTTTTCTTGTTTATCTCCTTCAAGCATATCTTCTAGCTACTTCCATATCTTGTAGGCTGTGTCTTTTTTCTTTATATCTGAAAACTCACTATCAGATAGGGTGTTGATAAGGGCTTCTTTTTCTATTGCATTCTGATGAAACAAATCCTTCTACTTTCTTGTAGCATCATCCTTTGCAAGATCTTCTAGAGAGGGGATCTCAACTTCCTTGATAGCCACTTCAAAAACTTCAAAAGCAATGCACTGCAAATGTGTCATCATCTTGTTCTTCCAATCAAGATAATTCTCTCCATCAAACTTAGGACTATCTTTTCTAAAGAATTCCATCTGATCAACCTCAAGCTATTAGACTTTCTCTCCAAGGCACTTGGATCTGATACCAATTGTTAGGAATAGTCCCAAGAGATAACTGAGAGAGGGGAGGGGGTGAATTAGTTATCTACAAGTTTTAATTCTTTATCTAATTAAGTATAATTAAACATAAAGCATAAACAAAATGAAAGAACAAATGAACACAACACCAATATTTTGGTTACGGGGAAACCCAAATAGGTAAAAACCCTGGTGGGAATTGACACCCACTAATATTATGTACTAGTGTTTTATGATCCTTGCTAGAAGATCCTTAACCCTGTTAGGAGTTTATCTACAATGTATTTAGTACAATATACTTGGTCAAGGGTCAGACCCCATTAGGAGTATTTTACAATTAACCCTATTAGGGGTGAGGATGCACTGTCTGAGAGCACACTGCTCAAATGGGTGAAGGCTACAACCTTCTGAATAATAGATACACACTATATTTGGATCTTGGTGAATTGCGCTTTGACCTACTATCTGGATCAGTTCCAATGTATAGCACAAATACTTTACTTGGTCACATAGACCTTCTTATGATGGCTCAACACTTTGCACACTCTGCTATGCTCTTCACAATTAACTCTGAACCACACCTAGCAATCACAAATGACTGCCTACAAATATCTTTCCTCCAAATGATATAATCAAGTCATCCTATTAGAACCACCTTGAAATCATATTAGAGAAACCATAACATACTCCAATAATAATTCTTTCGGCTCTACTAAGCACGCAACACATTCTGGGACCTGTCCAATATTAATAATTGTAGACGCACGCAACACGCTATTGGCTCTACCAAAGTAACTAAAACTTTCTCCACAAGCTGAATTACATCATGTGCTCTTAATCAAACATTACTAACTCTTCTCCAAGCACTAATCCAAGGGTACATACCAAAATGATGGGCACAACTCCAGAACCAATATAATCTCTGTCGAGTCTTCTAAATAAACACAGGAAATTGCTGCTGCTAAATAACGACTGCATAACTTCACTTATACTAATTATCAGACTATGTGTCCATGAATGTAACATCACTAGCATGTCTCCATCACATATCAAAATGCATAAGGCTCTATGATAACTGTACGAATAATCATTCACCAAACACTGCCTGTAACTCTGTGATGAACACTACTGACACAAGCTGCTATACAACTATCTGTCCTAACAGTTAACCTCTGCATCCATGATATCATGCTGATAACATGTCCATGCAACATATACTCAAAGATTACTACATAAGTCTTCAATTCATGCTACTTACCATATGTTGTCATTAATGACAAACATATAGTCAACACTGGTTTGCTGGAAAATCTCCAACAAGAACAATACCCTAAATGAAGAGTTGATAAAAATAAAAAGAGAACAAAAGAGTCAAGATATGAGGATGAGAAAAATAGTTGATAGAATGAGAGAAACTAAAAGTGAAAAAGGAATTATTGAATTTGAAAAGAGAAGTGCTGAACAAATTATCAGATACAAAGATGCAATCATGCAACTACTACAATAGGAAAATCATACATTGAATGAATAGTTGAACAACACAAGTGAAGAAAACACATAGATACTTGTCAAAAAGGAAAAACTAAAAAAAGAGGTTGAGAGATTGAGGAATGATTTGAAAGTTGAAAAGGAAATCAATGAAAGACTCACAAGGTTTGAGTTGAGCATGTGGAAAATTGATGAACCATAGAAGAACCAAAGAAGACATAAGGATACTGGTGGTCTAGGATATACTGGTGGCAACAAACTTGACATTGGATAATCATCCAAATCTAGAGCAAATAATTCATCACAAGATCCTATCAACATGAAAGGTAATAAACCCACTAAACCTACTTGTTATAACTATGGAAAACCTGGTCATACATCTAATGTCTGTAGAAGAAGACTGGTCAATGTATCTAGAGGTGCACCATTTAATGGGAATAATTAAAATTGTAATAAATATAATCACAAAGCTTATGAGTGTAGATCAAGATCTAGTAGAAGATCATCTAAAGGAAGCTTCAATGGTTATTGTTACACATGTAACAAATATGGACAGAGGTAAAAACATTGCAAAATAAGAATGGCTAACCAACTGGTGAATAATCTAAGAAGAGAAGGAAACATAAATCTTTCATGTTCTATATGTGGAAATCATGGACATATGGTGGTTAATTGTCGATTAAGGAATTAGAGAGGTAATTTTGGACCTTAGAGGTCAGTAGGTATGATTTGTTTTCATTGTCACAAGAATGGACATCTTGCAAGAGATTGTTGGTATAGGAACTAGTCACCAAGCAATGAAGGTAGCAAAAGAAAAATGACTGTAAATATTGAAGAAATGAGGAATGATATGAATAAGATATGGAGAAAGAAGGAAGAAAGAAATGAAGGTACCAATGCATCAACAAGAAACTAATCATCCTCTGGTACAGAGGATTCATCATCCAACTAAGCAAGTAAGTATTTCTTAGGGACTAAATACCATTGTTATATCTATCAGTCTCTTCTATTGATAAGATGAATTATTTATTAGCATGACTAGATGCACATAATATGATGTTGAACAAGTTTGGTTATCAATGATCTATCATTTGGAGTTTCACATCTATCGGTTAACACATAATGAAGTCACCTATCAAAAAAGGAGTATGAGGAGGCTATCGGTAAATTGCATTTAATGTTTGTACCTAATGTTACCATTGTAATCATGTCAAGAAAATAAGTATCAAGGTTAACCTACTCATCATTCATTTTATATTTTGGTAAGCAATTGTTTGAGAAGAGAGTAGTTTTCATCCATTGTTCGATTTAAAAATTGGAAGTATTTGGGAAGAATCACGATGAATAGATTGCAAACCCTAGTCAAGTGGTAGACATGGAGCAATGAAAAATATTATAGGGACTTCAAAGAGTAAGTTGAAAGTACTTGGACATGGATCATGGTAGAGAATGTTGATACCCCTATCTTGATCAAGATCACACAAGAGCCCAATCCAAAATACAAACTTTACCCATTGAAGGCAACAAAAGTTGATAGAACAGGTTTCCTATCATCAATTCCTCGAGTAATGCTGATAGAAGATGTAAGAAATTTTATCCACTACAAGTTGAATGAACTAGGATATAAGAAAATTCAAGATGAATACCTAGTAATGTACAAATATGGTGAGTTGAAAGACGAGTTTAAGCATTTGGTTACTAAAGGTTTAACACATTTGGTTGACCGACCAAAATTCTTGAATGAAGAATGGATTAGATATGTGGTGATTTAGTGTCATGATCAATTTATCCAGTTAGAAGAAGAAAAACCTATTAAAATATTGAAGGAGTTGATTTATATGGTCACAAGACTATCGATAGATGAAGAACAATGTACCCCAAGCCTTGTATCTAGGGATGAAGTGGAAGAACTTAACCAAGTCAAAATAAGATCATCGAGCTATGAAAATTAATGACATTATAGACCAAGAGGTGAGATTCACCTCCATGATTATTGGTTATAAAGTCTATCAATCTAGTCAGTTGAATAATGTGCCTGACAGAGAAATTCATACAACCTATGTGTTAGGAATGGGAACATTGAGAGGGGGGGGGGGGTGAATCAATGTTCACTATATCTAATCTTTTTATCTTACTCTTGAAACTTAACTTGATTGCTTAAGTACTGAAATAAACTTCAATGTAAACAAGATAGACAATCACAACACATAACACCAATATCATTAAGGGGAAACCCAAATAGGTAAAAACCCCAGTGGGAATTGACACCCACTAAGAACTGCACTAGTGTCTTGTGATCCTTGTTAGAAGATCTGCAACCCTATTAGGAGTTGTTTTGTACAATGCTTTTAGTACAGTGACCTGGTCAAAGGTTGGACCCTGTTAGGAGTCTTTTACAATAACCCTGTTAGGGGTGGGGACACACTATCCTAGAGCTCACTTCTCAAGTGGTGAAGGCTACAACCTTCTGATCTCAGATACACACTATATTTGCTGGATGAACTGGTGCTGTGACACTACTTGTTTGATCAGTTCCTTTTGTGCACTGATGCTTTAGCTCCTTGTAAAGCTCTAATACATTCTAACTACTCTTCGTATACTTCTTCTCTACTTAAATTATCTCTATATCCACTTCCATGCTTTATTACAAAGGCACATCTCATATTTATATGTGCTTACAAAACAATTAACTAGGTCAGCCCTTTAACCGAATACATACAATGCTTCCAAGTGAATTGGCTGAAGCGTGTTTACAAAAAAAGATGTTTATATTTCTACAACCTAATTAAAATAGGTGCATAGCCTTTAAAAACAATATTATAATGGCTAATCAAAATAGTAACAGTTGGCTGCATACTCTGTTCTGTTCTGGTGTTCACTGACTGTACCTCTTCAATTGTCTGTATCTTCATCATACTGTCTTATTTGATCATGCACTTTTAGATTTATCATGAATACACACTTACCATCTTAATTTCAAGGGTGCATACCATAACTAGGTCATATGCACGTGTGTTGATGCTCTGATCTACTGGTGCTCTATTAATTGTCTAGTCTTCTATACTTAGCCATATTTTGACCTTATGGTAATGTGCACTGACTCCAAAACACTATATGACTTTGTTGCCATAATGAAAACACTATATCTAGTCATATAAAATAGTATAGTCAACTTGCCAACAATCTCTCTCTTTGTCATTAATGGAAACAAAGGAATATGGTGAAGTTACTAACTGTACCCTTATACAAAATTCTTTCTAACTTATATCTCCCTTTATACTCTATACTATACTTCTTCTATACATCATATATGATACTCCATATTCTATATACAATACTCCCCTTTGACATTAATGACAAAGGTGCTTCAAAAAGGTGTATCTACAAGTACTTACAAAGAAAGTACATCTAGATATGCAATTTTCAAGTTCTGGATCTCTTGTTTCCAAAATGCAATCGGTGCATTAACATTTTGTAGATGGGCGGATAAGGCATATGTCATTTTCTCCATCTTCTCCAAATTTGTGCTCGGACCTTGATCATATGTCACCATAGTGGCATTGATCTCCTTGCTGTTCTAATTAAGTACATCTAGAGAGGGCACAAGAGCATTCTTGAGCTGTGTTTGCCTTGCCCTTATCTTAGACATCTCCTTCTTAGCCTTTTCTATCTTTTTTATCTACCCTTGGTATAAATTATTGCACATGTTCACATTGGTGGAGGGATCTTCCACTAATTTCCTTACTTAGCCTATCATTTCTTCTACCTCCTAGATTTTCTTGAAGTGATCACCAGTCAACTTATCCTGGTTCATACAATTAGCAATGATCTTCCTTCCCTTAGCTACAAACTCCTTCAAGGATGCTTGACCAATCTTCAATGAATTGAGGTCAAGTGTAAAGTTTCTAGTTAGTTCACTCAATCTTTTCTTCATGTATTTATCTTCTGCAACTTGGGATACAGATTCTTCCAAGCTAGAAAAGTTTGCTTTGAAGTTTGTCAATATTGTACTGACATCATCAATTGAATGAACCTTAGACACTTTCTTTTCTAAAAGTAGAAATTTTTTTAGAATGTTGACTAATTCAACAAACAGACGATTCCTCATCACTTGCTTCTCTTTTTCTTTCTCCATGGCTAGGACACTGATCTTAATCAGGTCTTCTTCTCCCCGAGAGTCTAAGTTTAAGGTGTCTAGTGTCAAACTTGTCAACAATGATGCTGAGGGTAAGGGTGTGATAGAAGTGTTGTCTATCACTTCTTGTTTTATCTTCATAGGTATTTCAACAGATGGCTCATTTGTTGGTTCACTTCCTTTTACCTCTTCTTTTCCTTTCTCCTCTTTTACCTTTTCTTCCTTTTTTTTGTCTCCTTCTCTTCTTCTTCACTTGTTAGATCTTCTATTATTAATTCTTCTTGTAGCTTGGGCGAATTGTCACAGTATAGAGTTTCAACCTCTTGTGTGCTCACAAAAGCTTATTCAAACTTAGCCAAGTCATTTTCTATGGCTGCCATTGCAATCTCTACATTATCAATAATGATGGTGTTATCTTTTTGTGTCTCATTTATGGGCGCAGACTTTACTGCCTCTGTAGGTGTTACCACTGTAGGCACTGAATCTCGAGGATTTGTTACTGGTACATTTTTGGTCTCTGTCACCTTGGCTTCCTTAGAGGGCACTTGTGTTGTGGGCGTAGTAGGTGGACACATGTATCTATTCAAGAAAACTTTCTCAAAAGCTTTCTCTATCTATTTGGGTGTCAACTCAAAGTTCTTGTCCATTATGTGTAGTGTTCTTAGCTTTGGTCTTAGATGCGGCTTCACCAACTCTAACACTATTGTTTTCTCTTCTAAGGAACACACATGGAGGCTTTCATCTAGAATCTTTTCCCCTATTCTAAGATCTTCTTCAATAGCCCGTTTCTTCAAGGATTCCAAGATATTCCAAACACTGTCTGGAATGAATATCTTAAGTTCTAGGATTGTCTTCTTGAATTTTAGCATGTGTTTGATTATCATTCCATGGATTTTTGATTTGTCAATATCATTGTATTTCTCATAGAATTTTCCTATTTGATCTATTCTTCCTTCATCATCAATCCTTGTTCTCAAAACTTGAAGACTAGGTCTGAAGTCTACCTGCGAAGCTGCTTGAGTGTTCTTTTCCTGACTTCTAGTTGCCAGTGAGGATGGGTGACTTGTACCAGATTCCTTCTTCCTCTTTTCTATTGTCTTATAATCAAGAGGTGATGTTAGGTCAACTGTATCTTTGGGCGTAGGAGGGATAACATTTGTTTTACCTTGTTTATCCTTTGTGTCATCAGTCTTTTCAATCTTGATTTTATTCATTTTGGGATCATCTTTCTCAGCTTCTAATATGGATGCACTCTCAATCTCCAAAGCTATCTTTGCTTCTCTTTCTTTGTCAAGATTTTCCTAAGTCACACCATGAATTCTGAGTATCTCAAATGTAATCTTAGAGGCTTTCCTCTTAGTTGCTGCACTGTTTAGAACTGCATCAACTTCCCTTGTCTTTTCTTCATAGGTTCCCCATCTAGGTTCATTAGGGTCCTTATGATCTGATAGTAATACTTGTGCATATGCTTCTAGGATTGGTTCTTCTACTTCATAACCAAGTGGATGAATCCACTTTGTTCAAGGCTCAACTGCTTCCATGCATGTTATGTCAGTTTCTACCATAAAACAAATGTTGTCTTTGTATTTCTCAACTATGCTTTCTAGTATCTTGAATCTCATCTACATTTTGATCTTGAATGTCTTCAATTCTAGCTCCACATAATCCTTCAATGAGCTATCAATAGATGCCTTAAGAGATATTTGATGCATTGTAGGCATACTTTTTTCTAAGTATAAATCTGATACCTTTCCAAGTATATGGAAGTACATGTAGATGATTAAAGACCCAAACTTGAATATTTTGGTCTTATCATGCTTGATGGCTTTGATATTATCAATCAATTGTGCACACAAGATCTCACAAAAATTTAACTCTCCATTTTCTCTGGCAAGTCTGATTGCTGCAAGAATAGTGGTTGTGGACACACTATTCACTATGTTGGTGTGCTGAAATCTATAACCTAATATCATAGACATCAATTTGATGTCTTTCTCCTCTATAGGCTCAATTGTCATTCTGCGCCTATCACTTCTTGACTTACATGCAAGTTCTACTAGTTTTCTCACATCCTTGCTTGTTGGAAGAATAACACCTATCCTGAAAAGGCCTGTCATTTCATGAATAAGGTCTCTTGTGATTCTTACTGGCACTTCACCTATCCAGAATAGGTCATCATGAATCCTACTGATCAATATCTTGATCCATTCAGACTCATAAAACTCATACGCCATAGTATATTCAACTATGGGATGGTTTTCCAATTGTGTGAACTCATCTAGGAAGGTTTTGTCTAGCTTTTATCATAGTTTCAATGTGCACTCTAATCCTATCAAGTCCATCTGGTTCTTTCTTGTAGTAAATGTATGCATGGATGTCTTCAACATGCATGACACCTATAGGGGTTCTTGAGAATGCACCTTCTAGGTCATCTAGGGTAGACTTAAAAGGGTGCCTCTTGAAAACATATCTTTTCCTCTCTGTAACATCAAACACAATAGCTGTAGCCATAACTTGTTTTATTGCCTCAAATTGGTTTTCAAGAACTTCTGAATCGTCATGACAGATTAGGGCTTTGCAACTGATCAATCACACTCTTTTGCTAGTGAATCAAACTTCAATACTTCACAATCAACTGCTAGGGCTTCTGTGATCTCCAATCACTCTAACTCAAATGCAATGAATGATCTCCAAGTCTTTGTGTACTTTAAAGTGAAAATTCTGCCATTAATGTTTGTTGTGTAAACCAAAATTTGACTAAGAATTTCTAACTTCCATTCTACAATCGATCAAGTAGTGCGCTCTTGCACATAACCTCAAATAATCTACAAAAGGTTAAGTCCAAAGGCGCATAATTTGAGGGTGACTATACCAACCACGGAGGGGTCTAGAGCTAAATTAGATCCCCCTATGACCCTAAGGGTCATTCATCTAGATGTAGAGGGTGTGTCCACTATGGATGCATCCAATACATACTCATCAACCTTATCCTTCTTTGCCTCTGACCAAATCAAGCTTGCATCTTTAGAAGCTTTCACAAACTTGACTTCTCCTTCGGTATCCAATATTGATTCTTCTGGCTTTTTAGGGCTTTCTCGACTTTGCATTCTTGATCTACAAAACTTTGAGATGTGTCCAATCTTGTTACAAGAGTGACAAATAACTAGAGGCCTTAAATTCCTTGGTGCATTGATATGGTTTACCATTTTACACTATCTAGCTGAGTGACCATTATAATTACATATCTGACATGTAATACTGTGAGAACTTTTTGCATTTGGTTGATTCTGATTTGTCTGATTATGTTGAGTCTTGTTCTTCTGACTTGTTCTACAATTCGTAGCTCTATGACCAAATTTATTGCATGAATAACAGTAACCATTGAAAGGTCTTACCTCTTTACAATTCCTTACTATATGCCCATGCTTGTTACATGCATAACAAGTTCGGTCTACTGGCTTGCGCTCATCCTTAGATGGTTCAGTATTGTCTTTAGTCTAATTTTTAGTTTTTTTAGCATCTATGGTGTCTTCTAGTGCTTTGATTCTTGCTCGCATGTTATCAATCTGATTTTGTGCTTCATTGAATCTAATGCTGTTGGTATCTCCTTTAAGCTTTTGAGCATATAACTGAGATTCTATCAGATCCTTGTTTGTGTGTAATTTATCAATGTGATTCTTTGCTTCAATCAATTCAGATTCTAACTTTTGTTTGCTATTTCTTAGCTCCAAGATTTCCATGTTTGCTTGCTTCAATTCTTCATTCAGTTGAAGGTTCTCTTTGATCTGTTCATTATAAACTTCTTGATTGTTAGTTAGCTTTTCATCCAACTCTTCAATCTGATCTTGTAAAGATGTGTTCTCCTCATTCAACTTCTTAGCCATTTTTCCCAAATCATTGTATAATCCTTCAAATCTTGTCTCAGTTTCTTGATGAATACTTGTGCGCTATTGACTTTGAATTTTAGTTCTTCAACTTCTTTCTCAGATCTATCAAGGTCTTCAAGAGTTGCCATAAGATTCTTCTTCAGATGTTTTGCTTCTTCTGAACCCATTGATCTCCTCAAGTGGTTAAACTTCTCTTCAAAGGACCAGAGCTCTGATACCAATTTTTAGGAATGGGAACACTGAGAGGGTGGGGGGGGGGGTGAATTAGTGTTCACTATATCTGATATTTTAATCTTACTCTTGGAACTTAAATTTATTGCTTAAGTACTGATATAAAATTCAATGTAAACAAGATAGACAATTACAACACATAACACCAATATGATTATGGGGAAACCCAAATAGGTAAAAACCCCAGTGGGAATTGACACCCACTAAGAACTGCACTAGGGTCTTGTGATCCTTGTTAGAAGATCTTCAACCCTGTTAGGAGTTGTTCTTTACAATGCTTTTAGTACAGTGACCTTGTCAAAGGTCAAACCTCATTAGGAGTCTTTTACAATAACCTTGTTAGGGATGGGGACACACTGTCCTAGAGTTCATTGCTCAAGTGGTGAAGGCTACAACCTTCTGATCTCATATACACACTATATTTGCTGGATGAACTAGTGCCATGACACTGCTTGTCTAATAAATTCCTTTTGTGCGCTAATGCTTTAGCCCCTTGTAAAGCTCTAATACATTCTAACTACTCTTTGCATACTTCTACTCTGCTTATCTTATCTCTATATCAACTTCCACGCTTTATTACAAAGGCACATCTCATATTTATATGCGCTTACAAAACAATTAACTAGGTCGGCCTTTTAACCGAATACATACAATACTTCCAAGTGAATTGGCTCAAGCGTGTTTAAAAAAAGAAGATGTTTATATGTCTACAACCTAATTACAATAGGTGCATAGCCTTTACAAAACAATATTATAACTGGTAATCAAAATAGTAATAGTCAGCTGCATACTCTATTTTGTTCTGGCATTCACTGGCTGTACCTCTTCAACTGTCTGTATCTTCATCATATTGTCGTATCTGATCATGTGCTTTTAGACTTAGCATGAATACACACTTACCATCTTAACTTCAAGGGTACATACCATAACTCAGTCATATGCATGTGCGCTAATGCTCTGATCTACTATCGCTCTGCTAACTGTCCAGTCTTCTATACTTAGCCATATTCTGACCTTATGGTAATGTGCGTTGACTCCAAAACATTATATGAATTTGTTTCCATAATGACAACACTATATATAGTCATATACAATAGTATAGTCAAATTTCCAACACTATGAGTTTGTGAAATTGGGAAAGAGGTATGACCTAGCAGAAATGACAAGATCACAACTATTGTTGAATTTGAAGAGGATACAACCTCATAGGAAGCAGGAAATGAAGTATGGTTCTTTACTGGTATGTATAATTTTCTATGTACATAATTTATTTCCTGGCATTGGTAAAATTGTTTGGAAAAGTAATAAGCCAACCCTATTGTTAGTGCTTGAAATGATTGCAGATGTTAATTTTAAATTCTGACGCATAACTCTATAGACCCAAAAGATGCATCTGACAACATCAACCACTAAGGTATTAAGGATTCTTATCCTTCTTCACTTCAAGCTTCAAGCTCAAGCATGAATACCTAATAGATTTAGTTCTTCAAAGAAACACAACCATTTTATATCCTTAATACAAAGATGATCATCTAAGTTCTTCAAACATATATAAAAGATAAATTGTCATTTAAGTTTTTGTTGATGATAGCTGAAAATTAAGTACAAACCAGTGCCAAATCCTAGGGCAAAGAGTCAAAAGAACATACATCTACATAAATTTCTCAAATTAAACATACCCAGAACCCAAACAAAGTGCCTTACAAATCATTCTCTCATTGTCACATTCAGACATCAAATTCTTGCATGAATCTTAAACCCTCTGGAATTACCCTTCCCTTGAAAGAAACTTAAGGCTAACCTCAAAATCTACCTTGTAAATATTGCATTAAAAGTGCCTTACAAATTTAACAAATAAAAACTTAGGATAGATACAAGAAGACAACATAAATGTGAAAATGAGTTCTAATATATTTTAATTGAAATATCTTTGTATCAATATATTCAAAATGACAAAAATTCTTAGAACTAGACTCAAAATCTAGAACTCTCTTTACAATCCAGTAATTTCACCATCCTTTTACAATTTTTTTTCTATTTATATCAATCACTAGCCATCTTGGAATCCTTAGGGAAAGAATGCACCAAGCTTTAGATGGCTCAAAAAGTGACAGACACTAGAAGACAAAAAAAACTACATCATTAATAGAAATGGAGACAAAAGCCTACAAATCTTCTTGTACTCATTTTGAATATTCACAAGTGGCACCCTTTTCTACAAATGTTCAAGGTAATTTTTGAAAGTTGTTACATAAATAATGACCGCCTATTGACTAACTTACATTCTTCTATTTTTGATGATTACCCTCCTTGTGCTCAAGGATCAGGTGCCATGTGTAATTCAATCTTCCTCCATTGCCTCCAAATCAATTGTAGTTGGCTTCTTATTTTTGGGCTTCATACTCTTGTCCTATAATGAAACTTCATCTTTAGTTGGCTACTTGAAGTCCTTTAAGCTCTAAAGTTTCTTCACCTCTCTATCCCATTTGGAATCAATTATGGCCTCGGTGTTAGTAAAAAAATTTGTGCAATCAGTTTCAACTTTTAACATGTCATTCAAGACATGATTAAACCCGTCCATGTCCAAAGTGCCATCATCAGACAAAAAGGACTCCTACCCTACCAGCAATGCATTCATATCATTCTTCCACTCCTCAACACTCTTGATATCACTATCTTCCTTCTATAATGGAGGCATGTATTTGTTAAAATTAGGTCCGAACATGTCCATTTTTTATCTGATCTGATTTTCCTTTCCTTTGAAAAAGGACAAAGTTGTACCAATCAATTCTATCATTTCTCTAACTTGGCCAACTAATTTCAGGATATTAGGCCTATGAGGCTGCATCATTTCCAACTTTTCAAATAATGAGCCCCTGCTAGACCACATGCTGAATAATGCCTCCAAAGTAGCCATTGTAGTTTTGACATCTTCATTGGTCTTATGCAACACCTCGAATGAGTCATGAATTGACCCCATTTTTCCCTTTATTACTTTAGACCTATGTTGCATAATGCTTTCTAGGGCACCAAGTTCCACCTCATGTTTATCCTTGTCATATTTATCAATTGGCACATGAGGATCTTCTACCACTAGAGGAACAACAACTTCAATTTTTAGAACTAGTGGGGGAATGGCCTTTTATGCCTCTTCTAGCTTAACCTTTAAATCTTCAAGTTCTTCCTCCAGAACCTTAATCTTCATAAGGCCTTTCTCTCTATCCTTTGCTACTGCCATAGTCTCATCAAACAACTTCCCATATCTATTGGAGAGCTATGCAGTTTTAGCCTCATTAAGATCGATGAAATGTGTAACAACCTTGGAGACTTCAAGATCAGTTCTATTCTGCACAGTCTAGATAATCTTGTCTCCCTCCATCTTCTCTACAACACTAACCAAATAAGGCTTCTGTGTTCTTGGAGCCAGAGACCACATAACTAATGCCTAGGATCTTGGATGATATCCTCACCCTTTGATCTATATCTCATAAGACAATTAGGCTTTTGGTTGCCTGCTGATTTGATCAATTATAAAGGCCGAAGCCAGATCCCATCCTGGGACAAGAAGCATCCCACTTGATTTTAACATTTTCCTAGCCTCCTCAACATAAATATTTTTAGAGTTGGGATCATAGGTGGTCAAGGATTGGAGAGCCTCATTATTAGAGTCAGTTCAAACTATTATTTGGAGTTGACTGCCTAACTCCTGTTTCTTTTTCCAGATGAGGAAGTGTTTAAATTCCTCACTCTTGATGAACTCATCATCCTTGAGCAATTCTTCTTTGTACAATTCCCTTTCATCCTTACACATTTGGAGGGGAAACTCCACTTCCTCTTGAGTCTCAATTTTATTCCCCTCCCTTATGCTTTTCCTCATTTGATGATAATAAGTCCTATCACCAGGTACAAGGGCAACAACTCTATTAACCATTTTCTTAGATGGCTCCCCTATCTCTATTCTTTGTCTTTTTTGAGGAGGCTTATTTGTGACCTCTGTATTTGGAGCATCTTGTCCTTGTTCTTGAAGATGAGGCTCATTCATTTGAGGAGGGCTATCTTCCTCATAAGATCCCTCACTACCCTCTTCATACACCAAAGATGAATACTCCCTTTGGGATTGCAACTTCTCATCCAATTGAGCATGAAGCTGGTTGTATAGAATGTCATACATCTCTATCATCTTAATTATTCTTGCAATGTATGGGAGGCCTGGGGAGAATCCTCCAAAGGTAATCCCTACCTTCTTTTCTTGTGCCTCTAAGTCTAACAAGTCACCGATATTTCTTAACCTTCACTCAATCTCCTCTTCATCCAGGATATTTCTGGTGATGTCCTCCTCATCACATCCCTCATGGTCTTTTCTAGCACCAATGTTGGCAATGAGAAACTTCTTGGAAATTTTAATGAAGTCCTCCAGATCAACATATCTATATGTAGCTGAGCTCATCTTGAAATGATTCAGCCACATTCTAAGTTGAGGCAAATCTCTCTTTCCAACTGTGAAATTTGTTATTTTAAATTGCCAAGGGGTGAAAGTACTTTTTCTATGTGGAGCCAGGTGCTCCTTGTCTATCTATACCAACTACCAAATGAAATCCATAATAACAACCCTTGGTGGCACATATTTTGGGAGTATGTGTGGGGGATGAGGGAAACCATAGAATCTGATTAGTGTGAAGGTCTTGCCCAAATAAAATTCTCCCCAATTATGGTCAAGAGGCTATTTGTCAACATATTCATGAGGCCTTAGATGCCTAAGCACCTTGATAGGGATTCTTACAATGTTTGTTCCCATTAAATTGAGAATTGGATTATCAATCCAATTTTGGAATTCATAGAATTCATACTCATTTGATGTGTAGTTCCAAACCCTAACCCATCTTTGTACTGGGTTTGGTTGACCATTAACCATTATTCTAGGTCTCAACATATTCACATCCATATGGTCAATATTGTGGAACAAAATTAGGCGCATCAACAAAGAGTAATGCATGAACTTGGGTGGCTTGTTGTCTTCTCTGATGCTTACCAAACCCTCATGCATCTTGTCAATTACATACTGGATGTAATCATAGTCAGTGTTGATGTGGGAATTTTAAATATATAGGATGTTCATTAACAACTCTACAGGCATCCTTTATTCATCTACATCCATTCCCAAGACTCTACATAATGAATATGCCAAATACTTCATATAAAAATGAAGTCTCTTGAACTCATACAGTACATTCATATGGCTTGCAAGAGGAGCCACATACTTGCCTATCTTTGGCATAAAATGGGTAACCTGAGACTTTACCAAGTTTATTTGTTTCACATACTTCTCCTTTTCTTTTCTTAGGTGAATCTCCATAGAGGAAGAGGAATAGGCACTGAAGGCCTTCATGAATGACCCCGTGTCAAGAGTAACTAGGGAAGACTGGTCACCTTTCCTAATGGTTTTTGTTATAGGGTCATAATTCTTGGCTAATTCAATTAATAGGTCTATGTCTAAAAACACATCAAGAACAATAAGCTTTGCCATGCCTAACTTCTAGGTATTACACATTGGGATTTGTTTAACCTAGTTACTATAAAAGTAATTAAATAGGTGATAGCCTGAGCTGGAAAGGGTAATTAGGTCTCTACAATTAGCCCTGGAATTTGAGAAAAAATTGTCACTAACCTTCTTATTCTAAGTGGACCCTGGGAGAAGAGTGATAAATTCTTATGAGAAATTGCATTTTCCATTTTTCTCATCACTTTTTTCCTTCACACCCTCACTAGATGAGACACAACTTGATTCTAGTTGACTCATCTTGATAGGTTTGAATAATTCTTGGCTCTGAAACAGGCTCTACAAAATCCTTTTCTGAAACTGCTCTTCTTCTCCAATCTTGCTGAAAAAATTGATAAGTGTAATGAAAGAGCATCTTGTATTTATAGTTTTTATCAATGAATGCATGGAATTGGCCTAGATCCCAAAAAATATTTTCTCAATGACCTCAACATTCACTCTACATGTAACCAAATTGAAAACTAGGCTAGCTGTAGGGTATTAAGTTGACATGTACATTAAATTTTTGGAAAGAAAGTGAAAAATCCATGATTACACATTTTATGCCTTAAAGCCCTCGAGGTCTATCAAAAAACCCCATCTAGAATTTGATTGGCCATTTCATTCACTTTTTTCCATCTTAGAAAAGTACTTTCCATGTCAGGATCACCTTTTTCCTTCATCACCATGAGAACTTAACTACATATCATCTAGAGATTGTGCGGAAACCATCATCTCATGATCTCAAAACACTAAGATTAATCATGGTTACCTCACAAGATTGAGTGAATAGGACATATCTCTCAATCTCTTAATGCTTTCTTCAACCCTGGTTCTATTATGAGATTTTGAGATAACACATATCTCTAAGTCGCTGGATCTTTTACTTAACCTAGACAGGTTCTTGAGATTAAGCGCCAGCCCTTGATCATTTTCTTCATCTATGGTTCTCACCAAATCTCTAGATATTTCATAATATAGCCGCGACATCATGAGATTGGGAGATATTCACCTTCCTTATCTTTTAATCTTTGTTGCTGAATCTCAAAGTGTCTAGCCACTAACCGCTGACATCACAAGATTTAGAGATAATAGCATTTGCCAAGTTGTTGAACACTTTAACTTAACCCTCAACCATCTGGAGATTTGGAGATAACCTTTACTGTCAGTTATTTTAAAGCTTGTCGCTAGGTCGCCAAATATAAATAGACTTAATGATCAGATCTTGAGACTTGGGGAAAACCCTTTTTGTTGGGTCTCTAAATGTTAAGTAACTAACCATCAACATTGAGAGATTAGGAGATAAAAAATACTGTTAAGTCTTACACTTTATCACTCAATCTCCAAATTCAATTATACTTCACCATCATATTATGATATTCAAAGATAACAATTTCTTGTTAAGTCCATAATGTTTGTCGCTTGATCTCTGTATGTTACATGACTTGACTATTACATTGTGAGATTTGGAGAAAACTGCTATGCTAGATCACTGAATGTTAAGACATAACCACCAAATGTCATGAGACTTAGAGAAAGCCTTTGTCACCATGTCACTAGATAAAAGGAATGGATTACCAGCCATTAAGAGATAACCCTATGACTGTTAAGCTTTCATCTTTGTCGCTATATAATCTCTAGATCTTTAAGACTCGACACTCAAAATTCTGAGACTTGGAGAAACAAAGGGAAATAATAACCACGTGCATAATGAGAAATTAAATGCCATGAAAAAGGTAAACATAAGATTTAGGGCACGACTAATTACATTTCAAGGATAAAACCCTTCCAAAGGCAAACAAGACCTAGGTCATAAGATTTTAGACATCTTTGACACATGATTGATTTGAGGCTCAGACAATCTTAGAGAATTCTCACAAGAATAGAGAACTATGGGAAACACAGGCACAACTCACTTGTCACTAAGAACAAATAGTGACACAACTCAGAAAACCTAAACAATAACCCAATAGTGGCTCTATTTGAGGATGCTTGAAGGAAAATTCATAGCAAGGATCCATGAATCTCTGGGAGGTAGACCACAACAATACTAACCTACTACAAAAAGAAAACATATGACAAAAGAAAACACACCTATACATATGTTACAGAGCTACTTTGCATGGAAAATTTTGAGTCTTAATTAAAGAAATACTTCAAAAATTGTCCATGCACTGGCAATTCCTGTTCTTCATCATCTATATTCTTCAAAAAATAAGAATCCTTTCCATGAATCTAATGAATGATATAAGGGCCCAACCATAATGATTCAAATTTTTTATGTTTTCCCTTATCTTCATCCCTGGCATTCTATTGAATAACTAGATCACCAGGCTGGAATTTTTTGATAATTTCTCTTTTGTCAAAAAGATATTTCATTTTTTCTATAACTTGACATTCTCCTTCTAACTTTCTCTTCTTATCTCATCCAATTATACCAATTGGACCATCCTGTCTTGCATAGGTTCACAAACTTCTAAACCTTCTTCTTGTATGAACTTGTATATAGGAAAAAATTATTAACAAACATTCTAGATTGCATACCATATACCAATTCAAATGGGGACTTTCCTGTGGCCCTCTTTACAATAATTCTATCTGCCCACCATGTAAGTTTCAACTTTGCATGCCAAGTTCTCTTGTTCTTTTCTAATGTTTTCTTCAAAATCTGTAAAATTCTCTTGTTGCTAGATTCTTCTTGTCCATTGGCCTGTGGGTGGTAAGGGGATGAATATGACAAAATAATGTCCATTTTAGAACAAAAATTAATAAATTCATCTGATCTGAAGCACATGACATTATCCATCACTAGTTTGACAAGAACACCAAACCTAGTGATTACATTATTCATTAGAAAGTATATTACCATTGTGCTAGTAGCCTTAGTTGGAATTTCCTCAATCCATTTGGTGAAGTAATCTGTAGCAACCGATATCCAACTATGTCCCCCACTAGACTTCTTTGTAAATTCCCCAATGAAATCAATTCCCCACATGGAAAAATGGGCTTCTGCAACCACAGGGTTCAATAATAGTGCACCTGAAAACTTTAATTTACTAGAGAACCTTTGGAAAGGTTCACATTTCATAACAAATGAGTGGGTATCTTTAAAAATACTAGGCCAATAATAACCAGCCCTCAAAAATTTGTGAGTTGTTGCTCTGGTTGAATAGTGCCCTCCACACAATCCAGAATGCATTTCCTTTAATCCCTTCTTAGATTGCCCTTTATCTAGAAACAAAAGTAATATTCCATCCTTGTCCTTCCAATACAAGTCACCCTCCAACAACACATACCTTTGAGCTTGCAGTCTCAAGCTCCTCTTTTGATTATCATCCAAGCCTTGTGGGAAACTTGCATTTTTGAGAAAATGTACAATACTTGTATACCATGGCTGCTGTAGACACCTAAAATTGTCCTTCACACTAATTTTTATTTTTATTAATATTTTCCCTTAACATTATGGTTAATTTTATTAATTGACTATAATTGTTATATTCTTCTATTTATTTAATTAAATTGACTTTAATTAAATAAAGTCATTTTCCTTTTGTATTTATATTTTATTTAAATACTTTAATATATTGAATTCAATTTAATATATTATCCCTCCATTTCCCTTTATAAAATAAATTTTATTTATTTTATTCCTCAACTAGCCTAATATTCTTCTAAACCATGATTAAGTTAAATTAATTTTAATTTAATTAATTTTACCTTTTTCCTATGCTTACCTTTTTCTAATATTCCTCTAATCTTGATTAAAAGGTGGATTACCTCTAAACATGTGCACAATCACCTTTTACAAGGTGGCCACCTCTCCATATTTTTTCTCCACCAATCAAATTCAAATCCCTTTTTCCCTCTCAAAGTGAAGTTTGACTTTTGCCACTTCACCTTTTTTAAACCCTACCTAACATCTTTTTGCCTCTTAATCCTATCCACTCATTTCTTTTTGCCTCTTAATCTTGGCCATCCATTATTTTGCCTCTTAATCTCCACTGTCTAATTCTTTTCATTTTTTATAAAATGAGGTCTCACTCCTCATTTTAGGTCTAGGTTCTTTTTCTTCTTAATCTCTTAGGTGTTGCATCTTCTAGCATTCTTAATCATTCTAGTTCTTTTCTTCATTACAATCTAATCTTGTTCTTAGATCTTAATCTTTTTGCATTATCATAGATCTTAATCTTATTTGCATTATCATAGTCTTGAATCAATCTTGCATCATTTTAATCTTTATCATTTGTAAAGCTTGGGACAAGTTCCTCATACTTGTTCTCAAATCCTTCATGATCATCTAGCTTGCATCCCATAGTTTTGCATTATATTACATTTCATTTGTTTTGGGAGAGCATACCCACAATAATTTCAAAGAGAAAATCAAATAAGGCTTTGGGTGCCCTTGTTTTAGCTCATCAGAGGTTGTAATGAAAGTTACTTACTTTGTTGCATTTGAAATTACTAACATCTAATGTGATTGTTTGGTGTTTTGTATTTGCAAAAAATAGGTCCATATTTTTATTGCATACATTTTAGCATGCTCGGTGGGACCTAGATCCCTATTGGATCTACACTTTTGAATATTTTTCTATGCTAATTCTTGTGTAGGTTGAGTTAAAGACAAAACCCTAGGATTTTTGAAAGATTTGATCATATCTTTCAAATGGTTGGGAGTTTTTGTCTAATTTTTTTTTTGCAGGTGGGGGATCATCATAATATTTATTAGTCCAACATTTAGTTTTTTTTGATCAATTTTTCGCGAGTTATAATTTTTTTATGATTTTTAATGAAAATTAATTTCTAGTTGCAGATCACCATATTTTTTGGGAAATTACATTTTCGAAAAGGTCTTAGAATTGTACACGTGGAATGTTCTTTTTTTTATTTTTTTTATTTTGATGCATGAATATGACTAAAAAATTCAATCTTTGAAAACTGATATGTTTTAATAAATTAGGTCTCTAGGGCACAAATTAAGGATTTTTTCCAAAATTTTTACATTGTTGGAAAGCTCTCTATTTTTTTAGCAGGGTTCTCTTCTTTGCATTTCTATTTTTGTGCCTGAAATAATATCAAACAAATAAGATCTTGTTGACTTTGTGATGAATTTGCACTTTATTTGCACATTGTTCAATGCATGGTTGAGTTTTCTTAATTTTTTTGATATTTTTAATATTCTAATAGTGGTTTTGCAGAATGGTTGACCAAGATTAAGACTTCTTGAAACTACTAATCAAATTATTTTGTAGGACGTTGTTTGAAGATCTTGAAAATTTTTGAGACTACTAATTCATTAGTTTTGTAGGTTTCCTTGGAGGTTCAAGGAAACATTGTGTCTACTTTAATTTTATTTTTATAGCACCTAGTTTAATTAGGAAGGTTCATTTCTTGTGATTTAATTGGGTAGTAGGAGAGTATGGCGTTTCCTCTTTAAAGGGAAATAAAAAATCTAGACCTACTTAATTTGGTCATTAGAAAGGAATCTTGGGTAAATGAGCATGTGCTTGATGTGTTTGGGAGACACTATGGAGTAGGATACTATGCTCTTTTCCTTTTGAAAAATCAGAAATCAAGACCTGCATTAGCTATCCTTTTACTTTCTTGCATTTACCTTTAGAGGGTCTACCAAGAGAGAAATATTTTGGGAATGACCCAATTGGGGAACAAGAGAACCCGACTACTCCATCCCACTATAATAAAAAGCTTCCTTCAATCCAAAGAGAGGGGAGACTTGGATATTTTCTATTCCTAATGCTTCTTCATGTGTAGGGCCTAGTTGCCTCAATCTTGCTAAGAAAGACTACATTTGATTGTGCACTTTTAGGGCCATCAACAGTCTCAATCTTGTTCACTACAAGGGGAATACATTCATCTAGTATAGGGATAAGAGGTCTGAATTTTACTTGTGAGACTATACTTTTTGGATTCTTGTAGGGCTATAGGCCTTAATTCTGCTTGTGGAACTACAAGGGATAGTCATGAACAAAGGACCTTACTACACACCTAAGGACTTAGAGGCCAACCATTTTTTCCATATGACTTATTTTGTGCAAGGATTGATCCAAGTGGACATACCCAGATCACCCAAAGATACTCACCATATGTGTTCCCTTGGACGCTAAAGCTTGAATATGGCAATGTGGAAAGACATGCATTGCAATCATTGATCTCTTCCAATTGATCCATAACTTGCATAGTCCTAGGAAATGCCATTCAACCACTTAATTGTGAGGCTAAGAGCATCAATTTGTGGGAAAAGGCTGGAACACTTCCTTTTTTGACCTTAGGTAGAATGTGTTTGAAGTATCTTCAATTGTAGTAGATGCATGGAAATGTTTTTGGACATGCACATTACATTATTTCTTTCTATGTTATAATTCAATCCATATATCTCCCCTATCATCCAAATCAATCACATCATCCATTTCACTTGTCTTCAAACATCTCTAATCTATCCTTCATCTTCATCCATTCTTAATCCAAGTCTTATCAACATCATCTTCTAATCTTCTACTTTTGTCTTAGGAGCACCATCATGATCTTTGGGCTTTAATCATCATCTAAATCAAATCAAATCCAACTTTTAGGCCCTGCCCTCTCAAATCCAAAATCAAAATCAAATCAAATCGATCAAAATTCTTGAGGCCCTTCCCTCTAAATCAATCGAATCCATCATCCAATTATATCAAAATCCTTGAGGCCCTACCCTTTTAAATCAAAATCCAAACTTGCTCCTAGCCTTAAGTTCATACTTGATTCATCATCAAATCCTTCTCTCTTAATTCAAATATTTGTCTACATCATCTTCCTCAAATCCAATCCAAAATATCTAGTTCAAACATCATGAATATGGATTGGTTTCACAAAATGGTTGAGGACTTCAAAGTGCCAAGCTCTAATCCTCAAACTATACCCCCAATCCAACCCACCTACCAAATCAATCCTCAAGTCATATCCAATCCCAATCCATATCACATTCCTTATCCTTCTTCTACCATTGACAAGGGATATCCACCTCATTATCCTTCATGCATACATAATTCCTTCCATCACCCCCATCATGTCTCTAACATACCCAATCTTTCCCATGAGATTGAAGAACTTATAAATACCATTCTAAGCTTTCAAAATGAACGACAAAAGAAAACTTTGAAGACATATGTCCCCCCTTTCTCCAAATCCATAATCCTCATCCACCATCAAACCCCAATCCTCCACATAATTCTCAACCTCCACACAATCATAATCCTCCAAAAGCCACACTATTCCTATCCTCCAAAGCTTCACAATTACCCAAAGCTTGACAATACACTACCCTTGCGGACCCTCTTGATGTCATATTCCGCCTACTTGTTGACCAAAACATGATGGTTTTTCCAAACGCTATTCCCTTTTATGAGATTCAACCCAAGCCTACTTGGTATAAGGAAAATGAATATTGTGATTATCATTGCATCAAGGGTCATGATATCAAGAAGTGCTTAAAGTTTAAAAACTTTGTCCAAGACCTCATTGACAAAGGAGAGATTAAAGTTGAAGATCTCAACCCCTCCATCACATCACCCTCACAAGTCTATTTATGTCAATACCTTGGCCCAAAGCATGCTAGCATGGATTCTTATTCCCCTTTAGATCAAATTGTTCCTCCATCTCAAGATCCATTTATCCCTCTTCATTCACCTCATAGTCCCATTCCTACTCAAAATTGAGACATCTCCTCTTTACCATCCAATGATATCCTTCCATCCCAAGGCTTAACATCCACTTCCACTAATATCCCTTCATGTCAAGATCAAATTACCCCATCTCACAACTCCATTCCCTCCACTCCATCCCATAATAGCCTTCCATCTCAAGATCTTACCATACCTTCCACTCGACCACATAATCCTCCCCAAATTCAAGATCAAAGTACTCCTTCATCCCAATGTCATGATTCCAATCCCTCTCAAGATCCCATTATTCCCCCTAATCCCCCTCATGATCCTATCTCCACAAGATCCCACTCTCCTTCTTGATCCTCCATCTCAAGATCCTAGTCCTCCTAAAGTTCTTATTATTCCTATTATGGAGCCTCTCAAGGACCAAGGAAACCTTACACTTGATGGCCTTGGTGATATCACTCAATCTACAGATGCTCATATCCCTCCTACACCTTATATACCTCCATTCAAGCATAAACATATTCCTTCATTATCTTCCAAATCCATCTTGGGCCCCTATATCCCTAAAGGAAATCCTTCATCTCATCCATCCATTTTGGGCCCTTATATCCCAATGCTTAACCCTTCATCCCTTCCATCCATTTTAGGTCCTTATGTTCCTCCATCCACTATACCTTTCATTGCTATATCATCATTTATTTATTCCACCATACCTCAAAATCAACAAAGACATGAAGCCTTGAGATATTTCTATCCATCCATCCATCAAAACCCATTATATGAGCCTCATTCATCCACAATTACCAAGCCTTTTGGAAGCAATTTAGATGCACAACATAAGAATCAGAAATACAAGAATCCACTTGCATATGAAGATCACCATGTCCTATCTAATCAACATGTGGCTAGAAAGAAAAGGTAAATACTCAAGAGACCACAAGGTTCCTCCAAGAAAAAAAGAAAATAAAAGAAAATATGGGTTCCTAAATCCATCATGGAAGAATTGCGGTCAAAATCTCATAAACGTAAAGAAAAATCAAAATCTATATGGATTCCTAAGTCTCTCTTAAAGGACTGGAATATAAAAGAAAATCAAAGTTGACATTCAAGCTTCCAAAGACTTCCACTCCATATTCTTCCAAATATCTTCCATTATCTCCTGCATCTATTTTGGGTCCTTGTGTCCAAAAATACACATCACTTCCTACATCAAAACATCATGCTAGCCAATCTATTATCCCTTCTCCTATCCATTACCCTTCAATGAGTCTGTGATGTTGATCTTGCCATCATTTCTGCCTACTCCCACACAAACCTTTCAATACCCTATCAAATATCCAACTCCTATATCTACTCCCTATCCTTCTATATCATATCCTCACATTCCTCTTACCCTATCTTATGCATAAATCCTTATCCATCATCTACCTCATCCTCGATATATTTCCCCTACCATCACCACTATTAGCATTTTTGAGCTTACCTTTTAGTGGCCATGGCCAATGATAGCATATATTTCCAAAGGAACATTATCCAAAGAGAATCAATCTCTAATTCCTCCAACAATAAAGAAAAATTCAAAAAAAAAAGAGAAAAAGAAAAACAAGTAAAAAATAAAAAGAAAAAAATAAATGCGTCTAATGGTGAAAACTTGGTAATCAGGCACCTTGGGAAAGTACCATGATGAAAACTTGGAAAACAAGAGTCAAGTGTAATCCGTCCCTCTAGTTTTTCTTCATACTTGGGGGAAATTCATTCTCGCTATCCATTCATAATGTTTTCTGTATCATGTGCTTCACATGCATATCATATCTTTTCCAATCATTTATCCACCTCCACTTGCACTCTATACTTGGGGAAAAATCCATCCATATATACTATGCCACCATAAATACCTTACACATTCCCTATCCACCATCCATTGTTATTCTAAGTTTATTATGATTACCTTTCTTTGATCTTGACTATCCTATGCATCCCCTCTATCCATATGTACCTTCCATATTCCTTACTCCTTATCCATCCATTTTCCTACATAATTCCATCCATTTTCACATATTTGATCTTGACATCCCTATCCTCCATGTCATAGTCCTTTTCATATTCATTCCCTTAATCTATTATTCATAATAATCTTAGAGTCCATATGCCTTCCTATGTCCTTGATCTTGATTATTGTATATATTTCCTCCATCCATTATCTATTTTCCAATTCCATCTATATTCTCCTTACATTATCCCCTATCCTCTTCATACCTCCATCTTATATCCCTTATCCATCCACCTTTCACCTTCATATCTCTTCCATAAATAAAAAAACTAGAGGTACTAAACTACAAAGAAAATATCCATTCATGCTTTGGACAATACACAAGCCTTGACTTCCTCCATAAATATCCTTTTCGCATTATCCTTCCATTTCATACTATCCTTCCATTTCATACATCCTTATCCCCCAACTTTCCATTCTTCATTTTCTTCCTATGGTCTAGGGGATTTAAATCCTTTGCAACATGGTCCTTGGAGCCTCATCCACCTCCTCCCTATCATCCCCATCTCCTATTACCATGCTTCCATCCTATACATTGTTATCCTCCATATTTCCATCCTTCATTCTCATCCTTCTAATGTGGGGTATTTAATTCCCTTTCCACATAGTTCTTGGATGTCCATCCCTATACCCCCCATCTTGTAGTCTTCCATATCCTACCCTTACCTATCCATTCATTCCATATATCTCCTATCCAATCCCTCCCTTCCATCCATTCATTTTCTAACCAAAAATATCTCCATCCTTTCATCTTCTATCATTCCTTGGTTATCCCTTGTCATTGGTCCCAATCCACTTGTCATTTTTTCTATCCCATCCCATCCAATCCCTTAATCATCCTTTCTTCTTATTCAAACCATCTTGTTTATCAAATCTCTTTATCTTCTAATCAAATCCATTTATTGCCCTTCCATTCTTTTCAATCTCATCTTATCCAATCATCTTCTCTTCCAATCCCATTCTATCCAATCCTATCATCCAAATAAATGAAAAAAATCAAAAAATCCTTATAATCCAAAAGATCCTAAGTGAGTCAAATCAAGTGTAATCAATACTAATCCATGCAAGCTAATCTTGCAATCTAGCACATTAATCTAAATAATCAAGTCATCATCTTCAATTGATTCAGTTGATAATCAATTGATCAATTTCATATCCAATCATAATTATGGGATGTATCCTTCCCAATCCTTGAGACCATGCCCTCCAAATCACTCAATCACACAATCAATTAGTTTTCATCTTGACTAGGGGAAATATATTGGTTTTATTTTAGTTTGTTGTGCATGCTTTCTTGTTTCTTGTATGTATTAGCATTTTTTGCATCTATCATGGTCTTTGCATCCTATTGTCACAAGGGCATCATGGTCTTCCATATCATGGCGTCATAAGACATATGGTATTATTTAACCTTTTCTATCATGTACTTGGCACATGGTCATCTTGATTCCTTGTACCTTGGTGCATAACGTCAAGAACAATATTAAAATCAGATATGCTCTCTTACGTTGATACAATAATAGCTTGCATTTAGGTTCATTTTGCATTGGAGGCCTTCTTTTATTCCCTTCCTCTATCCTCAGCCTTCCTTTTCAAGAAAATTGTCAAAACTATTTTTTTGCTCAATTTTCTCAAGGGGGCACCATCCTCATCCTCTTGCCGTTGTCGCTTAGGCACGACTCCTAGGGCATCTCATTTTCTTCTTCTTTGACATGATGCTGATTTCAACACCGTATCAAAGAGGGGCAAAATGTAGACACCTAAAATTATCTTTCGCACTAATGTTAATTTTTATTAATATTTACCCTTAACATTATGGTTAATTTTATTATTTGACTATAATTGTTATATTCTTCTATTTATTTAATTAAATTTACTCTAATTAAATAAAGTTATTTTCCCTTTGTATTTAAATTTTATTTAAATACTTTAATATATTGAATTCAATTTAATATATTATCCCTCAATTCCCCTTTATAAAATAAATTTTATTTATTTTATTCCTCCACTAGCCTAAAATTCTTCTAAACCATGACTAAATTAAATTTATTTTAATTTAATTCCTTTTCCCTTTTTCCTATGCTTACCTTTTTCTAATATTCCTCCAATCTTTATTAAAAGGTAGATTACCTCTAAACATGTGCACAATCACCTTTTCCAAGGTGGCTACCTCTCCATCTTTTTTCTCCACCAATCATTTTCAAAACCCTTTTTCCCTCTCAAAGTGAAGTTTGACTTTTGCCACTTCACCTTTTTCAAACTCTACCTAACATCTTTTTGCCTCTTAATCCTATTCACTAATTTCTTTTTGCCTCTTCATCTTAGCCACTTCCCTTTTGCCTCTTAATCTTGGCCATTCATTATTTTGCCTCTTAATCTCCACCATTTAATTCTTTTCATTTTTTATAAAAGGAGGTCTCACTGCTCATTTTAGGTCTATGTTCTTTTTCTTCTTAATCTCTTAGCTCTTGCATCTTATATCATTCTTAATCATTCTTGTTCTTTTCTTCATTACAATCTAATATTGTTCTTAGATCTTAATCTTGTTGCATTATCATAGATCTTAATCTTATTTACATTATCATAGTCTTGAATCAATCTTGCATCATTTTAATCTTTATCATTTGTGAATCTTGGGACAAGTTTCTCATACTTGTTCTCAAATCCTTCATGATCATTTAGCTTGCATCCCATTGGTTTGCATTATATTGTATTTCATTTGTTTTGGGAGAGCATACCCACAATAATTTTAAAGAGAAAATCAAACAAGGCTTTGAGTGCCCTTGTTTTAGCTCATCGGAGGTTGTAATGAAAGTTACTTATTTTGTTGCATTTGACATTACTAACATCTAATGTGATTGTTTGGTGTTTTTTATTTGCATCAAATAGGTCCATAATTTCATTGCATACAACTGCATCTCAATGCTTGTAACCATTCCTTCACCAATGCTGACATTATTTACACGGACTAAGTCCAAATTTTCCTTTGTCATTAACTTTGCCAATACCAAGCCTCTTACCAACTTAGTGATATGAAGTTCCAAGTCAAACTCCTGGATTCTATTAATCCATTTGCATCTCTTTCCAGTAACTTCACTGTGAACCAAAATGTCCTTAACTTCAGCATGGGGAACATATGCATTAAGCTTGGCACAAACCAAATAAGGCTTGAATGCTTTGACTTCTTTTACCATCACATAATCCTATTTCTCCATTAACTCATAATTCAATTTGGCTAACTGTGGTGACTTGCTAAAAAATGCAATGGGGTGCTCAAATCCTTCCTCATCCTTTTGTAGTAAGACTACTAAAATAGTATGAAAAGATACAAAAGAAAACAGGGAGAAAGGTTTGGAATAATTAGGAGAGATTAGAACAGGGGCCTCTTGAATTTTTTGCTTAATTTTCTCAAAATCCTTTTGTGCTTCATGATTCCAATCAAACCTCATATCCTTTTTCAATAGCTTGACTATTGGCTTGATCATTTCTGCAAAGTTAGCAATGAACCTTTTGACAAAATTGATTTGTCCAAGGAAAGATTGCACACCGTTAAGTTTCTTAGGAGTAGGGACCTTTTGAATAACTTCAACTCTTTCAAGATCTATCCTTACTCCCTCCTTGGACACTATATGCACCAATAGCTTTCCTTCAGTAACAACAAACTGAAACTTTTTGGGATTTAGTGATATGCCATATTTTAATGACTTGACTAGGACCTTTTCCAAGTGACTACAATGATCTTCATCTTTCTTTGAGTAAGTGGTCAAATCATCCCAATACACCACCATAAGAAAATTTATAAGATCCTTGAAAGCCACATCCATTGCCCTTTGAAATGTAGCTCCAAGATTTTTTAAACCAAAAGGCATACAGATATACACATAAGTTCCCTAGGGGGTAGTAAATGCTATTTTAAATTGTTCTGACTCCTTAACTAGAACTTAGTTATACCATGAGAAACCATCCATCATTGATAAAAAAACACATCCAATCACTCTATGGAGCATAGCTTCCATGTTGGGCAATCCATAATTATCCTTTAATGAGGCAACATTCAAATTCCTAAAATCAACACATAATCTTATGTCCCCATTTTTCTTTCTGATTGGTACCAAGTTTGAAACCCAAGATGAATGTCTTATAGGCTCAATTATACCTGCATCCCTTAACTTTGTCAATTCTATTTTCATTTTTGTAGCTAGTAAGGGACTGCTAGGCCTTTGTTTGTTCCTAAATGTTTTGGTATCTTCTTTCAAAGGGATCTCATGCTGAAATAAATCCTTCATATAAGCCTTGAGATCAAAATAAGACCGGGCAAACACAGGCTTATATTTCTTTAGCAATCTTACCAAATTGGTCCTTACATCCCTATTTAGCTTCTTTCCAATGTCTACCAACTGAGGGGATGTCTTTGATCCTAATTTTATTTCTTCCAAATATTCTACCTTAGCATTGGAACTTTGCGACATGTAATTGTCATTTATTCTAAACATGCCTTCTAGCTCAACAAACCCTTTAGGAATATGGTTAGAAGCTAACTGAACAACCTCATTTCCAAGGATGCAATCCTTACCATTAAAAACCACTATTGAGGAAACAAAATCAATTTGTTGGCCATCATATTGATCTAGGCCTTGGATAAATATGAGGATGTCATTATCATCCTCAAAAACTTGCCAATTATGAATGTTATCAGGCACATCAGACATGCTCTTAACTTCTAACATAGATACACTATCAAGAGTGACATCATTTATTTTCAATGCAACACTTTCAAGGAAATCTTCTATGATATTATTTGACCTTTCCACCCATTGAATATTGAAAGAATTAAATAACTCTATTCTATCCCAGATAACATATTTATACAATCTTAATCTATCATCCTTAGCAGCATATTTAGACCTAATCTGAGCTATAATCAATTCAGAATCACCATGAATTTTTAAACATTTTATTCCATGCTTTATGGCAATATCCAATCCCAATATCAGTGCCTCATACTCAACAGTATTATTTGTGGATTAAAAAGTTAACAAAAAGGAATACTTAAATGTAATACCTGATGGGGATATAAATAAGACACTAGCTCCTGATCCTTCTCTAGAGCATCCACCATTGAAGTAAATCTGCCAGAGCCCATCTTGTTACAACAACAACTCATCAATTATGAGGTCAGTATTGTAATACCCCAAAATTGGCACCTTACAATTCTAATCAATTTTGGTGCATTTCTTCATATTTCTACATCATCAAAGTACTATTGTACTAGGCAATTCTATCTCCTAATTGACTTTATTTGACTTGGTGTTAGCATTAATCATACACTATATTTAATTCCTAAATATTTGACATTTATTGGCTAAATAATCCCTATGATTAATTAATTTAATTCTAAAGTCCTAGTGCTTTAATTAAATTAATTGCACTCCCTTTAGCTAATACACATCAATGGAATTAAATATTATTTGGTTATTTAAATAGATTATCCCCACTTGAATTTTATAATTGAAATAATGTGAAAAGCCACCCATGTGGCAATAATTCATTTACTTAATTAAATAATATCTCCAATTTGTCTCACCTTCCTCCATGGAGATGAAGAGTCAGCTGTTTCTTTCCAAGAAACTCTTCATCCTTCACCCAGGTTCTTCTATATTATGAACCTCTTTTTCCTCATTTGGAGAGGCAATTTTGAGAGCACTAAAACTATAGCGAATTTGTGTCTCACTTTCATATTTTCTCAAGCTTTGATATTATTGCATTTTAGAATAATCTCATTTTAGCATAATCTTGCACTCTCATATTAATTAGGTTGCTTACTATGTTTTAGATTAATTCTCATCTTTCTTTCAAGTTTCCTAGCTTAATTTTCACTATCATGCTTAGATTAATTTCAATTGCATTCTCATGCTAGATTAATCTCATTTGTAATTCTCTTTCTAGTATTAAGAAATCCTCCATTTTAGTATTCGTCTATGGTTGTTGGGCTCTCGTTTTGAGAGTAAATTCAAAAACCCCACCTAAATAGGATGCAATATGTCACTTCATTTATATTTGTGAAATGAGTAATTCATACTCATCTTCATAATTTGGCTTATGAGCAATGACCATGTTGAGTCTATGGCTGAATTAGATGTCAACATTCAGACATAAACATTTTGGCACCCACCATGGGGCAGAAAATTCATTTCTAGCCTCATTCTTTTCAAATTTTCTATCAGCATTTAATACTCTATCCGTATGATTATGTACAAAAATCTCACATGAAGATTTCCACTATGCCCCACTAAGTTGTGCTTTCATTAGCACTTTGTCATGTGAGAAAAACACTATCTCATGCAGGACCCTGCATTTGCTCGCGCGAAGCCAGGCAATTGCTCGTGCAAAGCTTGCCATCAGAATTTGAAATTTCTCAATTTTTTTTGTACTGTTCTGTTGCTTTTTTTTTTTTTTTTTTTCTAACATTGTTATTTTCTGTTATTTTCATATCTCTGTTTTCTACCACAACATAATAGTGGGCTGCAGGATGCTTGACAAAGACAAAACTTGCTAACGGTTTGCTTGCAGGACGATTGTTAAAGACACTCAAAAACATTTTGTTTGTTCATTACTTTAATCACATAGTATAACTAGGGTCTCGTTAAAATTTCTTAAGGATCTTGATAGTAGGATAGGGTAATAGGCTTTTCATTACATGGAAGTGATGCCCATGGATGAATCCGAGACCCAGATTTTACTAGCATGATAGATACCTGGGGAAGAAAGGAAAGGTAGTGAATCTTTAGCACATCTACTTGTTAAGGGATTATGCTCTTAACTCTTTGAGAGAACCAGAAACCAAAAAGCTTGTGGATTCGTTAAGGATGAGTTAGCTCGGTGATGAATATGTCTTGTGTGTTTGGGTAAGGTGAAGAGGTAGAGAAGTATGCTCTTCTCTCTTTGAGAGAATCAAAAAATCTGACCCTTGGATCCAAGCCAAAGTCTCTTTCACCTTTGGAGGGCCTGCCAGAAGTTGAACCTTCGGGAATGACCCAATTGAGTACACACGTATTGCTTTGATTCCACCTCACTATAATAAAGAAATCTTTGTTGAGTCTAAAGACTCCAAAGCCATGTTAACTTCTTTCTCTTGATTTTGACTATCATCTTGAGAAAGCCTCATCTGTTGTACTGAGCGGTGCCGCTCCTAGCCTTGCTTGCGGGGGTGTATGACTTTTAGGTGTCAGTGTGGTTGTAAGGCCTCAACCCTATAATGGGCACATCAAAGGTTAGTGTGAATGGAAGCCCACTAAACACTTTCTTAGTTAGTTGCCTACCCGGATCACCTCTAAAAGGAGACATAATCTTTGTGCATGGAGGGGGAAGAATCTCTCCCCTAGATTCTCACAATAGGCATGCACTTGGATGTTTCAAGGTGGTATATGACACCAGCCCCTACTTCAAGGGTAACCTTTGAACATATATTATTGAGTCCTTGGAAACACCAAAAAATGGGCACCCTCTAGGGGTGACACGACTGTGTGAGGTGAACACATGCACATAAGTTGTGAGGCATGAATTTTGTCTTCTCTACCATTTTATTTGTGGGGATAACTAAGTTATTGTTTAGAGTCTTAAACTATCCATCATGATTAAACAAAGACTCCCATGATTTTTCCAAGTTTCTTTGTCCTTGGTAGAACTGTTTGTGACTACTTCTTGCGTCACTATTGCTTGATCTAAAACTTCATGCTTGTAAATGATTGCTTGCAACATTCAAACTAAGATTGCTAATTTAGACTATCTTAAAACTATCTGAGAACTAGAACTTCTGTCAGAGAATAGTCCACGCTATGTCTCAAAATGTGACTTCTATCTTGAAAACTGTGTCCATCTATCAAACCCTGGTCTTTTCCTACGTGAGATTTTAGAACCTATGCATTTCCTCGCGCGAGACTTCATTTTCCCATGCACAGTTTGGAATTTCCTCATGCGAACCAACACTTCCTTGGGTGAGACTATCCCCTGATTTCCAAAACAATGAGCTATTTCCCATTGACTGGTCAACTTTTTGCCTGATTTGATTCTTATCTGGGGTCCATCTACCTATTCTCCTATCATCCACTGCCTAAAACTGAGTGTCTCAGGTTGAGAACTGATTGATTACTACTTAAAATTGTATTGTCTCTTTGTTATTTATCCTATCTTATTATGCTTTTGTACCTTACGACATGATAGTCACATCTCGGCTATTCAGCCATACTCTTGATAATTCATGCTGAGTGCATTTCACATCTTGGCTGTTCTAGCCTTACTCTCCTTTTCGCTATTCCTAGAGATAGAGTTTGAGCATAATCTTAAGTTCCCTCTCATCACTTAATTTTTGTTTATGCCTGTTATGACTAGAAGCAGAAACACATTCCCCATCCGTGGTATCGGACAAGGTAGAGGTAGATCTCGTAATCAAGAAAGAGGTCATTCCAAACCCATTATCCAACCTGAGTGTCAAGAGGAATCCTCACGTTCCTCCTCACCAAAAATCTTAAGAGAAATTTTGCCTAAATCTTCATCTCCTATCAGTCTACCTAGTGTTAGACGTTCGTTCCATTTAAACCTTAGTCCGAATTGGACTCCAGTGTTTGAAGAGCGTTACAACTTATTATTTCCAAACAATCTTAACCCATTGTGGGAATACTAGCAAGACTTTGAAGGGTCACTTTATAGAATTAATCCTATTGATCCTTTTGAACCTATCAACCCTTTGGATCCTATTTTCATGACCTCTCAGAAACTAGTGCTCCAGTAGTGTTATAATCCCTTGTTTCAAAGACAACCTGAATTATTGTTTCAAGGACAACTATTCCAAGATCAACAAAACTCTGAAAGGTCACCTTCTTGGGTCAATCCTATTGATGATATCAATTCAATCGACCCTTTTGAACGTACTGATCATATCAAATCTATTGCCATTCGTGCTGAATTTGTGCACGCTGCACAATCCCACATTAAAAAGATGGGAGGCCCATTCGACTTCCAAGAGGGAAAATACAGCAAAACGCATGAGCAATCCCAAAATGATCAATGTTATGATCAATCCAAAAATGATTAGAATCAACACCAATCCTGAAACAAATCTCAAGGCGACCAACAACCATATCACTATCATCCTCAAAATGACTAGAATCAAGATCAAGGCCCAAGAATTTATGAGATTCTTGGTAATAATGAGGATGTAATAACCCAAAATGACATAGATGATGCAAAATCCAACAAGAGTCTTATCAAGATGATGGAGATCCTACTTCTAGAAGAGAAGGAGAAATACTTTCTTGAGCTAGCCAAACAAGGGGCCAAATTACCCCCAGACTACCAAGTCGAGATGCTTGTGGCCAAAGAAGAAGAAACTGAGACCGCTAAGTTGCAAATGATGATTCGAGACATGCAAAACTAAATTAGCTAAGTTGTGAAGGATAAGGATAAACTAGTAAAATAGTTCAAAATGGAAAGCATCTATCCTTTCCCCTTCGATAAGAGTCTTCACATGCCACCTTTTCCCAAAGGTGTAGAGCTACCTAAATATGACAAATACTTGGGTACTGCTGATCCCCAAGATCACTTGAGGGAGTTTGGCACACTATCCATGGAATTCATACATGATCAGACTTACCTCATGCACCTCTTTCCTTGTAGCTTGGGTGGGTCAGTTATGGATTGGTTCTCTCGATTACCCATGGGTATTAAGACTTTTGATGAGATTTCTAATCTATTTCTCAAACATTATTTGCATAATATCCAACATCCGGTTAATATCTAAGACCTTTGTAATATGAAGCAATGATAAGGGGAGCCTTTCTTAGAATTTCTCTAGAGATGGAGACAACTATGTACAAAATATCCTTGCAAACTACCAGAGTCTTAAAGGCTTGACATCTTTTTGGACAATCTTGTCCCAAATTTTGGATATCAAGTACAATTACAAGGTCCCCTAACCTTCAATAGCATGATTAAGCAAGCCATGTGAATAGAAGCATTTATGATCAAGAAAGGAGAGTTGAATTTGAAAAAGGATAACAAACAAGGGTCTTCCTCCTCAAACAAAGATAAAGGGAAGTTTGTCAACAAGAATAGAGATGTTGTGAATGATGGAGTGGTTGACAATGTGACCCTAAAACCTTTGAAGTCTATTTTTAATCTTACCTCTAGTATATAGGTGGTCAAAGCCACTAAGAAGGCTGCAACAAACACTCAACCATCTTCAAGATTTTCTAGAAACAAGCCTTGGGCCTATCGACCCAAGCGTGAGTTCACTTCCTTGGAAGAACCCCTTGATGTGGTTTACAAGACTCTTGTGCAAAACCAAATACTTGTTCCTTTGGAAAATCATCTCTATGATCCACAACTGTGACCTCATTGGTGGAACGACAATGCATACTGTGATTATCACCAAAAAAAGGGTCATAAAAATTCTACTTGTCTCTAGCTGTGCCATAAGGTTCAAGATTTGATTGACAATGGTAACAATGTTGTAAACAACCATAACAAGAATTCAAATCACCAGGCATTCAAAGATCCTTTCCTCCTCATGAGAAGGGTGAATCTTCCAAGACTAAGAATACCAATGCCAAGGTTAACTACACATACACTACCAATGACAAGTTCATCAACATGATTGAACCTATTGAGGTTGAGTATTGTGATGTGATTACTATCAAGGGGAGTAAGGATGCTCCTAAACCTGAGACTTCATTTGTCTTGCGAGGCCCTATGTCTCATTCTTCCAAACCCGAATCATCTCAGGATTGTGCAAACATTGGTACTTGCTCTCGTGTGAAAATCACCATTAAGGGTCCCAACCCTTCTACATCTGCTCCAAAGCAACCTGCAGATAAAACTGCTATTGGCCGTACCAACAAAAAATTGAAATCGGTCCCTATGCCTAGTGTAGCTAATTATAGCATTCTATACCAGCTACAATGTACCAATGCTCAGATCACTATCTTTGAGCTGTTGAAGATCTCACCTGCTCATAGGAAGATTTTGGATAAAGCCCTCACTGAGGCAAATGTCCCAAAAGATTTAGATCTTGATCAGTTTCAATCCATGGTGGGTCACATGACCTCACCGCATTATTTTTCTTTCTTTGAAGAAGATGACCATTCGCTGAGACATTCGCACAATGCCCCTTTGCATATAGAAGTCATGATAGGTCCAAAGTGCATCCACCACATCCTCATTGAAAATGGTGTTGGCCTCAATATTTGCTCTGCTAAGCTGCTCACCCAATTAGGCTATGATGAAGATTGCATAGATGCCCATAAGTAAATCACCATTAAGGCATATAATGAAGAAGAACGAAAATCCAAAGGCCTGGTTGTGCTGCCAATTCAAGTTGGACCTATTGAAAGAGATGTCATTTGTCAAGTTCTAGATATTCCTCTTGCATACAACATACTATTGGGTAGACCATGGATCCATGAAATACAGGTGGTTCTTTCTAGATATCACCAATGTATCAAGTTCCCATTCCATGGAGCATAAGTGATAGTACCTACCAATACCAACTATTCTTGCAACACACTCACACAATATGCAAACAATCTTGTCCCAAATAATAGAGAGTCCACTAAATTCTATGATGCCAAACTCAAAGAAATGGAACAAACTCTGAAGCTTAAGGATACATGCATGGGAAGGTATGAAATTGAACTTGTGTTATCATTAGCAGCTCTACCTCTATCTCTGCATTCCTATGGGAGCCCCTCTGAGAACAATAAACCTTCTGCTTTTTCTCCCCAAATAGTCTATGATGGTGCCTTTGTCAAGGCCACAACACCACTAGAAGATGAGGATGAGGAAAGAGCTATTACAACTTGGCTTTACAAAGGAAAGGAAACATCTAAACAAATCACTCCTACTTGTGACTTAGAAAGAGAACCATATAGTGAAGCCTTCAAAATCATGAAGCACTTTGGTTACAAAGGGAGAAGACCTATAGGAGTGAATGATAATGGTTTTCTTGAACCAGTAGAAGCCATAGGTCATTGCACCAAGGACACCATAGGTCTAGGCTTCAAGAAAATCCCATTTCATTTAGGGATTAACAAGTTTGTACCAGAGCCATAACCAGAGCCGGAATTCCAGCTAGAATATGAAGATACTACCATAGTTGCGAATCTAGAGGATAAGTCTAACAAGGATATCTTTCCTTATCCCATTCCTCCAGGTCTTGCCACATTCTTTGAAGAACCAGATGATCCTATTATACCTGTCCATCTTGTAGAGACTGATAGTGATTCTGATGACACCACTTTAGTACATCTACTCACATATGACCAATGGAGAGAAATGCAAACTGACAATCCTAGTTTTCAGGGTGAACAATACATACCATCATCTTTCCAAGAGCGGTTTGAACAAGATCAACTTCAGCAAACCATTAATACTACAAGAGATGAAAATGAGTCAGATGGTACAACTAGTGTTGATGGAATTCCCATATCAAGCATCACTGACTCGCATGAGTATGAGTTTAACTCTCTATCCAATGCAACTTTTGATAAAGATATAGATGTTGTTCATGTGTATGAAAACCTTCTTGAAGTAGGTGAAGGGTCTAGTGTTAGGATGACTGAGTGTGAATCTACTAACGTTGACATACCCTCTACTTCTAATGTGAGGTCTCGAGAGGAATCAAACACACCTTTGGATGAGATTTCTCTAGGTCTTGACTTACTCATCCATGCTTTCAATGGATATACTATGAATGCACTTGAACCCGCCACTTCTCTTTCACCCCAAAATCATGAACTCATTGATTGGAACTCTCCCTCTCCATCTAGCAAAGTCCTTATGTTCCAGAATGACTACACTCTTGCCTGTTATCTTAATGTTGGTGAACCTATAATGTTCTCCACCAGTGAAGACAATATCAATATGACTAAAGCTGATATCAAGTATCTTAGTCATAAAATTAAAAGAAAAAAGAATAGGTGCTTTGATGGTGAAAACCACATTGTGGCAGTATCAGAGCCAAAAAAAGTAAAAATAAAAGACATATCCAAGGGTGAAAAACTCTTCAAGGTGCCCAAGGATGAGATACTTGATACACTTCCTAGTCATTTTCAAGAAAGATCATCAGTGTTGATTGAGCCAACCCAACTAGTGAACTTGGGTACGGAAGCTACACCTAATATTATTCATTTGGCATAGTTTCTATCTACAGAAGAGAAAGAAGAGTTCACTAGTTTCAATCGAAGCATTAAAATCAATTTTTCATGGACTTAATTTGATATGCCCACATTAGATCCCAATCTAATCATGCATCATCTGTCTATTGCACTAGGTGTTAAGCCCGTCGAATAAAAAATTTGAAAGATGCATCCACATGTGGCACTCTTAGTCAAAGCTGAATTAGAAAAACTTCTCAAAGCTAGTTTCATCAGAGCCATTAACTACACAGAATGGATTTCCAATATTGTTCCAGTTACTAAGCATGATAAGTCCATTCAAGTCTGCACAGACTTCAGGGACCTGAATAAAGCATGTCCTAAAGATGACTTTCCATTACCCAATATCGACATGATTTTCAATATGATGACAGGATATGAAATGTATTCTCTAATGGATGGTTTCTCTAGTTACAATCAGATAAAGATCACACCAGAAGACCAAGAAAAGACTGCCTTCACATGTGCTTGGGGAGCTTTTTGTTGGAATGTCACGCCTTTCAGACTGAAATATGCTGGAGCTACATATCAAAGGGCTGTTACAACCATCTTTCATGACATGATGCACAAAACAATGGAAGACTATGTGGATGACACTCTGGCTAAAAGCATGCAGCAAAAGATGCATCTTGTAGATCTAGGTCCTATACTAGATCAAATGGAACAATTCAGTCTGTGACTCAATCCAAAAAAGTGTGCATTTGGTGTCACTTTTGGCAAGCTGTTGGGTTATATCATATTTGCTAGAGGCATAGAGGTAGATCCCAAGAAAGTTCAAGGTATCATGGAAATGCCTCCACCAAAGAACATCAGTCATATGAGAGGAATTCAAGGTAGATTGCAATCCATTCGGTGCTTCATTGCACAATTGGCTGATAAGTCACAACCATTCACCAAGACTCTACATAAAGGTGTGACTTATGAGTGGAACGAAGAATGTGACAAAGGGCTCACTCAAATCAAACAATATCTTGAAAATCCACCAATCTTGATGCCTCGTATTCATGGGAAGCCACTCATCCTTTATATTTCAGCTATAAACACATCTCTGGGTGCTTTGTTGGCTCAAGAAGACCAAAATAGCAAGGAAGGAGCCATTTATTACATCAGTAGAACTCTAGTCTCTTATGAGATGAACTATTTAGTCATTAAAAAAGCTTTTCTAGCAGTGGTGTTTGCTTCACATAAATTATGACACTATATGCTTGCTCACACTACAAGACTCATTGCTAAAATTGATCCATTAAAGTACTTACTTAGCAAAGCTGCCCTCATAGGTAGACTGGCGAAATGGGTCATGATACTCAGTGAGTTTGACATTGAGTATGTAGAGAGAAAGGCCATTAAAGGACAAGCAATTGTGGATCAGTTGGAAGAAGCTCCTCTCAAGGATCATTAGCCTTTGAAAATTGAGTTTCTAGATGAGTCTATAATGCTTCTTACACATCAAACATGGAGCATGTTCTTTGATGGATCCTTTACCCAATAGGGATCAGGTGCCAGAATACTATTTGTCATACCACAGAGATATTCTTTACCAAAGACATAAGATATTGTTCCCTTGCACAAATAAAATCGCTGAATATGAAGCTTTAATCAATGGTATGAAGATAGCCATTGAATGGTGTGTTGATGAACTTAAGGTCTTTAGAGACTCCCAATTAGTCATCAATCAAGTTAATGATATCTATCAAACCAAGGATGAAAAGATGGTGCCTTATAAACAAATAGTTGATGATCTGAAAAAGTACTTTGCACATATTACCTTCCAGCAGATTCCAAGAGTAGTTAATAAAGTAGCTAATGCCATGGCTACCCTTGCCTCCATGCTATAGATACAAGAAAATGACTTTAGACATGAATTCTCAGTGGATACATTACGCTACCCAGCCTATAATTCCCCTAAATCTAAGATGATTTGTTCAGTCATTGGACATGGTTTGTCCCACTACCATCATATCTAATCCTACCTTCAGGACCAAATTATCCCAGACACTTACAATCAGAATGAAAAACATCACCTAATCCGCAGTGCTTCATGATATGTCATTGTAGCTAACAAATTGTATAGGCGAGGTCTAGATGGTACCCTCCTTAGGTGACGGTAACCTCCTTTGCTAAATCTGACACTACCCAGACATACGCTGCATAATAATATGCTACATGTGTAGCCTCATATCTAGCCTCAAACTATACCCTAGCCAATGCATCTTGTAACCCTCTAATCTCCTGATCTCGCTCTGTCACCTGGGTCTCCTGTATGATGACCTATGTATGGAAGTCATCTCCCTCCCACTGTACCCACTGAATCTTCTCTTGGATCTTCTGTAGACCCTCCTATAACTATGTGACCTACCCTCCCACAGGTGGATCCTATCTCACCTGATCCTACATGTCTGTGTCATCACCCTGTGCCCCCTTGTTAGGAGGTGACTACTAAGATCTGTCCTTGGTCCTCTACCTAGTGGACCTATCCTGGGCCCCACTGCTACCAGCACCTATATCTAAACCCATTTGCCTCACAAGAATAGGAATCTATCTGTCTCTTAGCCTGAGCACCCACTACTATCATGCCACCTACTGTTGGGCCACCTGCTACTATGCAGGCTACTGATGTGCAGGCTGCTACTATGCCTGCTACTATGCAGGCTACTATTGAACTAGTTGCTGAACCCACTAGCCCATACCAACATGATCTGTGAATCTGGGGTAAGGGTGTACCAAAATGTAATCCCTGTATGTAGGTGTCATCCCTACATTGGTCACATCTGCCATATAATCCCACTTAGCTAGTGGTATCCATGCATCAATTGTACACCTGCCCTTGTATAACCTCAATTGATAGCCCTTCTTCGCCTCATCAAAAAATTGAGCATAGGTACAATACTCTTGGGAGATGTCCTGAGGCCTCCCAAACTACCATAAGACTCATGATAGAGGGAAGCATTTGATGATAGAAATGGTATGCCTAATCAGAGGACATGAAAAGAACATATGTGGGAGCTCATGCTGAGCATCATCCCATACCTTTGTAGCTTCCCATGGCCACCAAATCACTACAACCATGTCGTCCAACTACCCTCACCACTGATGTGTCTTACCGAGTATTGGTTGAGTCATTTTTCTGGCATACCTATAGATATATGGATCTAAAGGCTGCTTGGTGTCATGGAAAACTGGCCTACATATAGGGAGATTCTCCCAGGCCTAGATCTATAGAACAAAAAATCCCATGGCCATGGTTCGTGCACTCTGATACATGATCTTATGCATCTGATGGTACATCTATGTGAGCATACACTCACCCCATCCAAATCTCACTATTGGCCACTCTAGCATCCGCTACAATGTACATCCCCATCTGCACTCTAGACCATGCTATCCTTTGTCTAGTATCAGATGGAAGCTAAAAAATGATGCTAAGACAACCGCTAATCTATGTCCAGCTCCATATCGGCTGATCAGGTCCTCCCATGAGATGGCCTGATCCATCACTAAATCATCCTAAAATATGGCCCTCAGTGCCAGTGTGCTCACTCTTGGCTAGATGTTGTACTCCACATGAGCCCTGTGGAATGGTATCCTTAGAATCTTGTAGATTTCCTCAGGGGTGACTATCATCTCCCCTACTTGTAAGTGGAAGGTGTTCATCTCCAAATGGAAACACTCGACCAATGCACCTAGTAGTCCATGATTTACTTGAATGTCAGGTATATCACGTAGATAAGTCAAGCCCAATCTATCGATATGGGCACCCTCGGCATCACTCAATCTCTGCACTAGCTCACCTATGACCGGGTGGTGAGACCATAACGTGACATCTAGGAAGTCAACCTACAATGCAAGTGATGACACTTGATTATTATCTCGACCATGATGATTTTCAAAGAAAAATATTAATTAAATCTATACACCTATCCTTAACTTCCTATTAGATGCTCTACTTTGCAAATTTTACGTAAAATTGGACTTAATTCCTCAAAATCTTGGAGTAGTTTTTTGCACAAGGAAGTAGAGTCCCCGCGCTAGAATTCTCCCACGTGCGGGATGCTATCTTTTCTTGCACGAGGAATCCTCACTGAGGGAGGTTTCTCACGTGGCATTGAGGGCCAACTCATGTGAGCTCGCTGGAGCTCATGGAGGTGCCTTGCATGAGGAAGCCCTCTCTGGGCAAAGCTTCATGCGAGGGGCAATCAAGGCCGGCACGAGGAAACCATTTCCTTGTGTGAAGATTAGAGAACTAAGACTAAAAAAGCATTAAAATCTACCTAAATCTCCTAAAAAGCGTTAAAACTTGAAATACAAGATGGTTTATTGACTACTTATAGGTGCATCATACGCCAGTGGTTGATTGTGTCGTTAGGAGCACTCAAATTGATGCTAAAGACAAAAGTAAATAATGAATTGAAAATGACCCCTCCGAGCCTTATATAGCTTTTGACCTAATTTTTAAAAGTGCTTTGTTTTGCATAAAAACTTCCTCCTTGGGTAAAATATCGACCATTCTGAATCCATTTTCAAGATCGAAATCAAAATTTGACACTCCTAGATAACTCGAAATCACATTTTAAATTTTTGGGACTATCGGGATCGAACGCTTGTGCAGTCGACCTTTTGGTGACATTTTCTTGCTAGAATCTTATCTCATCATCATTTTCTCAAGATCTTCAATGTTTTCAACAACAGTCAACTCCAGTCAAAATTTGGTCAACCTTGGTCAACAGGACCTCCAAATCACTTTGAATCACTCCTGTAGCTTCTCAATTCTTCCGTGATCTATTCTGAGTTCCTTTGGATCTTCAATTTTATCTATATCTGTAACCTTTTGTTGTCAATCATCTTTCTAACGTGCCATCTTTTGATTTCTCTCCTGAGGGGGCAGGATGTTTGCATCATTGAACCTTGTCAAATTAATTCTCGAACCAGTTTGATCTGAATCAAAAGTCTTCATCGCCAGGGGAATCTTTGTGCCTCACATCTTGTCATCTTTTCATCTATCTTTTAGGTATCTGAGAAATCTAACTCAGATCCTCAAGGATCAAGCTTCATTCTGGAGATGGTTCTCAAAATCTCATTAGGTATTGGGGCAATCTAACCCTAATTCTTGAAAGTCAAGCTTCATTCTGGAGATGGCTCTCAAAATCTCTTTTTGGCCATTATCTAGGCAATCTAACTCGAGTCTTGGAGGACTAAGCTTCATTTTGGAGATAGTCCTAAATCTACATCAATTATCATTTAATCAATGGGTATTGAGGCAATCTAACCCTGATTCCTAAAGATTGAGCCTCATTCTGGGGATAATCTTCCTTCAAAGTGGTAATCCAACCCTTGTCTTCGCAATCTAACTTAGACTTTGGAGAATCATGCTTCATTCTAAAGTTGGTTCTGCAACTCGATCTGATCAGTGTCTTGGCATTTTAACCTCAACTTCTGAGTGATAAGCTCCATTCTGGAGATAATCTTGAAAACCTCATCAATTGTCACATCAGACTATTCTTTGAATCAACGCGCTGCTCACGCATCAATTCAAAGAGGGGCAAAATGTAATACCCCAAAATTAGCACCTTACAATTCTAATCAATTTTGGTGCATTTATTCAAATTTCTACATCATCAAAGTCTGATTGTACTAGACAATTCTGTCTCCTAATTGACTTTATTTGACTTGGTGTCAAATGCAAAAAACCCTAAATTTGCATTAATCATACACTATATTTAATTTTGAAATATTCGACATTTATTGGCTAAATAATCCCTATGATTAATTAATTTAATTCTAAAGTCCTAGTGCTTTAATTAAATTAATTCCACCCCCTTTAGGTAACACACATCAAGGGAATTAAATATTGTTTGTTTATTTAAATGGATTATCCCCACTTGAATGTAATAATTGAAATAATGTGAAAAGCCACCCATGTGGCAATAATTCATTTACTTAATTAAATAATATCTCCAATTTGTCTCACCTTCCTCCATGGAGATGAAGAGTCAGCCGTTTCTTTCCAAGAAACTCTTCATCCTTCACCCGGGCTCTTCTATATTATGAACCTCTTTTTCCTCATTTGAAGAGGCAATTTTGAGAGCACTAAAACTATAGAGAATTTTTGTCTCACTTTCATATTTTCTCAAGGTTTGATATTATTGCATTTTAGAATAATCTCATTTTAGTATAATCTTGCACTCTCATATTAATTAGTTTGCTTACTATGTTTTAGATTAATTCTCATCTTTCTTTCAAGTTTCTTAGCTTAATTTGCACTATCATGCTTAGATTAATTTCAATTGCATTCTCATGCTAGATTAATCTCATTTTCAATTCTCTTTCTAGTATTAAAAAATCCTCCATTTTAGAATTGTTCTATGGTTGTTGGGCTCTCGTTCTGAGAGTAAATTCAAAAACCCCATCTAAATAGGAGGCAATAGGTCACTTCATTTATATTTGCAAAATGAGTAATTCATACTCATCTTCGTAATTTGTCTTATGAGCAATGACCATGTTGAGTCTATGGCTGAATTAGAGGTTAGCATTCAGACATACACAAGTATTCCTTAATTGTGGCTTGATTTCTTCAACTATTAAATTTTCCATATCAATATCAATATAGCAACTCAAATCCTCAGGTGACACCATCTCAACCATGATAGAAGAATGAGGTTTTTTGTACAACTTAACCTTAGTACCATTCATAGGTATTGTGGAATATGACAGGTCTAATTGCAAGTTTCCTCCTCCTGCTACTGCCCACTATCTTGATAACAACATACCATGATGAGGCTTGGTATCAACAACAACTACATCCATTTTATATGTAGCCTTAGGAAAGGAAACAATCTTTACTTCAATGCCTACCAAGGTTCCTACCATAGGAACAACCCTATTATCCATGGCATAACATCTTCCATTGGAAGTGTCAACTTGAAGTCCTAATTCCTTCATAACATGATATGGTATCACTGTAGCTGCAACACCAGAATCTGTAATACAATTTTTTAACAAAAAGTTATTGACAATTAGAGTGACATAAAATGGATCAATCAGTGATGGTTCTTGGGTTATCACACTCCCAAAAAAGAAATTAGAAGTTTCCTTGGTTGTCTCAGGGCCTTTCACTAGCTTCTCCTTTTCAAAAACAATAGGAGCATCTCCTTGTTCATTTATTAAGGCCAATGCTGCTACCTTGTGCTCCTTTATCTTTAGAATTTCCAATAAGGGGATTGAGACTTTCATTTGAGACAAATCATGTTTCATGTCAAAAGTTGGGGGTTCAGAAAAAGGATCAGACAAGTCCTTACCCTTAATAACCCTTTTTTTCCTCTTGTCTATGGTAACTTCTTCATTATTTTTGGTTTCTTGAATAAGGATAGGTTCTTCTTTCTTATCATTACCACCCTTTCCTTTGGTTACATTTATTTTTGAAGAAAATATATTTTGGAAATCATCTTTCACAAAAATGACCCTGGTACTCCTTGATCAGGTTCTACTCTTCTATTTCTCAAGTTATATGAGAATCTGGCTTGAGAAATGGCAGAAACAGTAAGAGTCCTAACTTATTCTTCACTAGGCTTTCTCCAGTGAGCATCACCCCACTTTGATCTGATCACATTTGTTGAATTATGAACTTCACTTTCAGATTCATCCTGATAAGAATGGGTAAAAACTTGTTGTTCATATTTTGGAAAATTTTTCCTCTTATAATCAACATCATAAAATATTTCTTCATCTTCTGAAGATGAAATTTCTTTTATTTTCTCAATAGTAAACATATTAACTATAGGATTGTTAGATCCTTCATCATCTCCTGCATTAACATCTCCCACCTCTCCTTCCAAAGCTTGGGCCACATCACATTGATAAGGTGAGTGAGGCATATTAGAAGCCACACACCATGGAGTTTTTTCTATATTATGTGCTATATTCTTCTTCAAAGGGTCAGGTGTATCTCTTGATTTTTGGCTCTCACAAGTATAAAAAATAGGCTTCCCATCTTTCCAATTTGTCTTGTAAGGATGATCATGCAACATAGGGAATCTCTCCTTCCTCTGATATTGTGGTCTATTTTCCTAAAAACCTCTCTCACACTTTTCAATCCTGGTCGAGAGATCCTTAACAACACTTACTAACTTGTCAACCTTATCATCTTCTCTAGTTGGTTTACTAGCATGACCTTTGTTTTTTTTCCATAATCTTTCTTCCTCCCTTTTGTAAATCTGACCAGATGCTTTCCTATTAATTTCAATGTTAATTTCTAACTTGAAAGCATCTCTTAAAGTATGTGGGGTTTTGTCTTTCTAGAGAGAAGACATTTTTCCATCCATAACATTAAAATATGTGGTTAGGAAAAATTCATCATCTAATCTCAGGACTTGGAATAATTTATACATTGCCTTTTGAAACCTATTGTTAAATTCTGACATGCTCTCATTGGGATATTTTTTGATATTATTAAATTCATTATGCATGTAACTAGAATTAACATGTTCACCATATTTCTCTTTAAAGATTTTCACAAACTCATCCCATGATGTAATATTACTTTCAGGCAATCCCCTATACCAATCCCTAGCATCTTCTACCAAAGACTGAACAAATAATTTCATTATAACATCTTCATTTTCAATTTCATAATCATTTATTTTATCTATAAAAGACTTGAGATGCTCTTCACAAGTGACAACATTATTTCTTGTGAACTTAGGGATTTTGTCTCTTACCTCATTAGGGATAGCATTTTGTTGGCCAAGGACACCATCAAAGAACAATAGATGATATCTATCCAGATGAGTAGGCCTCCTTTGAAAATTTTGTGAAGCTTGAGCTCTACTACCTCCAGCCAAAGAACTTTGATTCAACAAACTTCCCATGGGACCAACAGATGATGGAACTACATAACTCACATTTTGGACAGGTTGTGGGACTTCTTGTTTAGAACATGAAGCCTGGAAACTTGGCTTGGAACCACTTGGTTGGTTTTGTGGTGTTGTCCCAATAGTAACTGGGACTAAGATGCAAGCAATAGTATTCATAGTGGTATGTAGGAAAGAAATTTTCCTCTTCATTTCAGCTGCTACATCTTCTAACTCTATTTTCTCCAACTAGACGACCAAATCTTCCTTGGCCTTTCTACCCTTTTCCAATTCTATGTTAGCTTGAGATACAACATCATGAACAACCTTACCCTGCTTGAGTTCAACTATACTTATTCTAACCATTTTTTGTTTTCCCTTTCCAGATGCATCCTTGATGTTATTTTTTAGCTCTTCATTTCTCTTGATCTCTGATGGATGCAACTACCTTAGAAGTGAGCCTTCTCCTTCAAATTAACCTTTCTTATAATTTGATGCATCATTATTAATTTTTTGCTTTAAGGGTCCAATATCACCAAACAGGTCTCTATCCAAACCCTTGAACTCTTGATTGAGACTTTGAGCCTTGAGCTCATTGTTCCTTGTTTTTCTTAAGAGTTCATGTCTTTCCATCAAAAATTCATAAATCTCCTGTTCTCTCTTCTTTCTTCTATTGTTAATTTCTAGTAACTTCTCATGGTCCATTTTTCTCAAAGCTATCATCTCATCACACAGTTTCTTACAATCATAAGAAGCCGTTTCAACAAAAAAAGTTTCACCTAGTTGGTCTAGACTTTCTCGTGCGAGGACAAACCCTACATTGGTAAATTCATCATCTTGGGAGAGGTTAACAACATCAAGGTCTACTCTTCTAAGAGGCTTAGGATTTTTAGAAGAATAAGAAACCTCCTTAGGGATAGGTGTCGAAACTCTTCCATTAGAGGGTCTTGGGAAATTTAGATTAAACATACCTCTCCTAGACCACTGTTTTCTACCAGGTGTGGGAAGTTCATCACCTACATTACTTTCTGGGTGATCTCTGTAATAAGAGCTAGTGTATCTTTGTCGAATCATTGTATATCTAACAAGACACACAAATTTTAATATGTTGAACCAGCAACTAGAAAACACATAATTTAGAGTCGCCACCCACCAAACGCATGGGGAAAATTTTACAAAGTGGTCACAAATGAAACAATAGATGGTTAACAATGAGTTTTAACAAGCCTATTGCAAGACATTAAACTGCCCAGTAGAGCCACCAATTTTGTCAGTCCTTGAAATGATTGCAGATGTTAATTTTAAATTTTGATGCATAACTCTATAGACCCAAAAGATGCATTTGACAACATCAACCACTTGTTAGGAATAAGGTGTCTCAACCTTGGATAATTCCTATTCTTATTATTTGTTTTGTAAAATGTATTTCTTGCAAATAATGTAATTAAGTGTGAGTGTACATGTCTAGTTGGCATGTTGATGTGTCACTCCACTTGATGTGTTGACATCTTGAATTATGTGTAAGGAGATCATGGCTAAAATGGTTATGAAGGATTCCTATGACACGTAAGAGCTATGTCTGGAAGATTCAATGATGGGTGAAGACATGTGGCAATTGATAAAGTTGAGTACTGTACACTCTTCCCCAATTGTGAGGTTCCTATTTTCTCAGAGAATCGTAAAACCCTAATACGACTATCTTTGGAAGTTGCCCTAAAAAGGGAAGCACAAGATATAAGAATTTTTTAGGGTTGTGAAGATAGGTGAAATAAGTGTATTGTTGGGACATTTTTTATGCTACCGTGATTTGTCTTCAAGAGTTGGAAATCTTCTGAAAGAACTTGCATTGCAAGTGTATTGTAAACTGTAATAGTTTTGATTAATACATTGTGTAGGTTTTGGAGTGCTGGGGTTTTTACCAAAAGGTTTCCCTAGGGTAAATCATTGTGTCATTCTCTATTTTTTGTATGCATGGTATATGGCTGCAATATCATTGTTAAAGTAGTTAACGAATCTGAAATTGTAAGGATTTAAAAGAATTTGCACAATACTTTCCTTTAGAGATTAGTGTAGGAAGTTGTTTCCACACTTGAGTTTCCTTACACCACTAAGGTATTAAGGATTATTATCATTCTTCACTTTGAGCTTCAAGCTTAGGCGGGTGTACCTAGCAGATTCAACTCTTCAAAGAATTACAATAGTTGTTTGTATCCTTAATAAAACATGATCATATAAGTTCTTCAAACATATATAAAAGATAAATTGTCATTTAAGTTTTTCATGATGATAGCTACAAATTAAGTACAAACCAGTGCCAAATCCTAGGGCAAAGAGTCAAAATAACATGCATCTACATAAATCTCTCAAATTAAACATACCTAGAACCCAAACAAAGTGCCTTACAAATCATTCTCTTATTTTCACATTCAGACATCAAATTCTTGCATGAATCTTAAACCCTCTGAAATTACCCTTAAGAATTACCCTTCCCTTGAAAAAAACTTAAGGCTAACCTCACAAGCTACCTTTTAAATGATGCGTTAAAAGTGCCTTAAAAATTTAACACATAAAAACTCAAGATAGATACAAGAAGACAACATAAATATGTAAAGGAGTTCTAATATATTTTAATTGAAATATCTTTGTTTCAGTATATTCAAAATGATTTTTTTTTTTAGAACCATACTCAAAATTCAGAACTCTCTTTACAATTGTAATTTCACCATCCTTTTACAAAACAAAAGTTTTCTATTTATATCAATCACTAGCCATCTTGGAATCCTTAGGGAAAGGATGCAACAAGCTTTGGATGGCTAGGAAAGTGATAGTCACTAGAAGAAAAAACAAACTACATCATTAACATAAATGGAGACAAAAGCCTAAAAATCTTCTTGTACTCATTTTGAATCTTCACAGGTGGCACCCTTGTCTGCAGGTGTTCAAGGTAATTTCTTAAAGTTATTACATGACTAATGACTTCCTATCGGCTAACTTACATTATTCTCTTTTTGATGATTACCCTCCTTGTGCTCAAGGATTAGGTGCCATGTGTAATTCAGTCTTCCTCCATTATCTTTAGGTCAATTATAGTTGGCTTCTTTTTGGGCTTCGTACTCTTGTCCCATAATGTAACTTAATCTTCAGTTGGCCACTTGAAGTCCTTTAAGCTTTGAAGTTGCTTCACCTTTTTGTCCCATCTAGAATCAGTTATGGCCTTGGTGTCAATAACAAACTTTGTGTAATTAGTTTCAACTTTGAACATGTCATCCAAGACATGATTAAACTTGTCCATGTCCAAAGTCCCATCACCACTAAAAAAGGACTCCTGCCCTACCAATAATGCACTCATATCATTCTTCCACTCCTAAAAAATCTTGATATCACTATCTTCCTTGTGTATTGGAGGCATGCATTTTCTAAAATTAGGTTCGAACATGTCCATTTTGACCTGATCCAATTTTCCTTTCCTTTGAAATAGGACAAAGTTGTACTAATTAATTCTATCATTTCTCTAACTTGGCCAACTGATTCTGGGATATCAAGCCTATGAGGCTACACCATTTCCAACTTTTCAAATAATGAGCCCCTGCTAGACCACATGCCGAATAATGGCTCCAAAGTAGCCATTGCAATCTTAACATCTTCATTGGTCTTATGAAACACCTTGAATGAGTCATGAATTGACCTCACTTTTCCCTTTATTACTTCAGACCTATGTTTCATAGTGCTATCTAGGCACCAAGTTCCACCTCATGTTTATCCTTGTCAGATTTATCAATTGGCACATGAGGATCTTCTACCATTAGAGAAACAACAACTTCAATTTCAAGAACTGGCAGGGGAATGGCCTTTGATGCCTCTTCTAGCTTAACCTTTAAATCTTCAATTTCTTCCTCCAGAACCTTAATCTTCATAATGCCTTTCTCTCTTTCCTTTGCCACTGCCATAGTCTCATCAAACAACTTCCCATATCTATTGGAGAGCTGTGCAATTTTAGCCTCATTAAGATGGGTGAAATGTGTAATAGCCTTGGAGACTTCAAGGTTATTTGTAATCTGCATAGTCTAGATAATCTTGTCTCCCTCCATCTTCTCTGCAACACTAACTAGAGAAGGCTTCTGTGTTCTTGGATCCAAAGACCACATAGCTAATGTCTGGGATTTTGGATCGTATCCACACCCTTTTATCATCTCTTTGATCTATGTCTCGTAAGACAATTGGGCTTCTAGTTGCCTACTGATTTGATCAATTATAAAGGCAGAAGCCAAATCCCATCCTAGGACAAGAAGCATCCCACTTGATTCTCCTCAACATAAATATTTTCAAAGTTGGGATCATAGGTGGCCAGGGTTTGGAGAGCCTCATTATTAGAGTAAGTTCCATCTATTATTAGGACTTTACTGCCTAACTAATGTTTCTTTTTCCAGTTGAGGAAGTTTTTAAATTCCTGACTCTTGATGAAATCATCATCCTTGAGAAATTCTTCTTGGTATAGTTCCCTTTCATCCTTACACATTTGGAGGGGAAACTCCACTTCCTTTTGAGTCTTAATTTTATTCCCCTCCCTTATGCTCTTCCTCATTTGATGATAATAATCTGTATCACTAGGTACTAGGGAAACAAATCTATCAACCCTTTTCTTAGATGGCCCCTCTATCTATATTCTTTGTCTTTTTGAAGGAGGCTCATTTTTGACCTCTGTCTCTGGGGCATCTTGTCCTTGTTCTTGAACATGAGGCTCATTCATTTGAGGAGGGATATCTTCCTCATAAGATCCTTCACTACCCTCTTCGTACTCTAAAGATGAATACTCCCTCTGGGCTTGCAGCTTCTCATCTAATTGAGCATCAAGCTGGTTGTATAGAGTTTCATACATCTCTATCATCTTATTTATTCTTGCAGTGTATGGGAGGCCTAGGAAGAATCCTCCAAAGGAAATCCTTTCCTTCTTTTCTTGTGCCTCTAGGTCCAACAAGTTACAAATCTTTCCTAACCTTCATTCAATCTCCTCTTTATCTAGGATATAATATTTATGGTGATGTCCTCATCATCACATCCCTCATGGTCTTTGCTAGTACCAATGCTGAGAATGAGAAACTTCTTGGCACTTTTAATGAATTCCTTTAAATTAACATATCTATATGCAACTGAGCTCATCTTGAAATGATTCAGCCACATGCTAAGTTGAGGTAAATCCCTCTTTCCAATTGTAAAATTTGTTATTTTAAATTGTTGAGGGGTGAAAGTACCTTTTCTATGTGAAGCTAGGTGCTTCTTGTCTATCTAGACCAACTACTAGATGAAATCCATAAGAGTAATCCTTGGTGGCTCATATTTTTGGAGTATGTGTAGGGGCTAAGGGTAGTCAAAGACTCTGATTAGTGTGAAGGTCTTTCCCAAATAAAAGTCTCCCCAATTATGGTCAAGAGGCCATTTGTCAACATATTCATGAGGCCTTAGAAGCCTAAGTGGTGTAGGGGAACCTAAAGTAAAAGAGAACAAGGAATTTAAGAGTCCTTATATAAGATATTAAAATATATTTGAGTAATTTGTGATGTATTTGAGTCCATATGTAGGGCTATGTGAAGCCATTTGTATGACATTGTTAATATTGTCATGTTAAGGTCCTAGTTTGGCCAAGAAGGTTAAAATATGAAATAATGCCTAATAAAGGGTAAATTGGATGTAAAATTTCCATTAAATTATATTTTAGGGACTTCAAGTGTCCATGCAAATATTTTTCAAGTCTGGAGTTAAACTAGTAAAGTTGTCATAAAAAGTTATAATGCAAAATGCATAAAATGTTGTCAAAAGATGCAAGTGTGTTGTAAAAGGTTAAAAGAGTGTAATGAGATGGTTCAAATGGTGGTTGGGAAGTTATAAAATATGAAACATACTATAAAAGCATTGTATTGGTCATTCCAGATATGAATGAGAAGAGGAAGATCATTTTGAATCAATTGGTGTCTTCAAAACTTATAGTTTTGATTGGTGTTAACTATTTTTATGTGGTTTCCAGGTATTGTACAGACCTGTACATCCTGTAAATGTTGTAAAAAGTGTATTTTATTTTAATTAGGATGATTAATATTTATTTTTGTTTTGGTTTGGAGTGATTATTCTAAGAAATGAATAATTTATGGCAATTTTGGTAAAAGTTGTTATTTGCATATTTGAGACTTCTTGACCACAATTAGAATGAAACATTTGGTACAGACACAATTTAGAGAATCATGACCCCTAATAATATTTATTGGAAATATATGTGAATTAAATTTCATTACCTTTTATTTTGAGTCATTTTTATATAGATTTGTAAAATTTATGTGCATTTCAGTGGAATTTGGTATTTAAAGATCTCCATTGGAGTTGCAGGTAGTGATATGAGCTTGTAAAATGATTTATAAATGGAAAAAATAAATGGCTTACATATTTGGAAACTAGACTCAATAATAGTTAATGTGGAATTAGTTTTGTGTAATTTGGACTCTTTTTGAGAAATATGAGATGCCCTAGGTAGGGTTTGGTGTTTTAAATCTCATTTATGACAAGAAAAATGGCTCTCAGTGTAGAGACCATAACTTATAATTTAATTACTGTATTGGGCTCTGATACCAATTTGATACAGAGTATATTAAAAACCAAAAAATCAATAGGATCCTTTCTGATCCTTTCAACATCCATTCAATAATGTCTTTGTATAAAGGCATCTTATGAGAAAAACCATAACATGTTTTAACACAAAAACATCAACCTTTCTCCATTTGCATATCCTGAGTTCTATATCTGATTCCATTATTCATAAATTTCTGTTTTGAAATCCTCTTTACAAATCCTTCAGTGGAATTTTTCCAAATTATTCCATATAAAACATATATAAATCATAGCCCAATACAGGAATTAAATTATCAGTTATGGTCTCTACATTGAGAGAAATTTTTCCTGTCATAAACCAGATTTAAAACACCAAACCCTACATAGGGCATCTCATATATTTCTCAAAAAGGCTCCAAATTACACCAAAAAAATTCCACATTAACTATTATTGAGTCTAGTTTCCAAATATGTAAGCCATGTATTTTTACCATTTACAAATCATTTTACAAGCACATATCACTACCTGCAACTCCAATGGAGATCTTTAAAAATAAGTTTCCACTCAAATGTACATAGCTTTCACAAATCTTTATAAAACAACTCAAACTAAAAGGTAATGAAATTTAATTCACATATATTTACAATGAATATTATTAGAGGTCCCGATTCTCTAAATTGTGTCCATACCAAACATTTCATTTTGACTATGGTCAAGCAGTCTCAAATCTGCAAATAACAACTTTTACCAAAACTGCCATAAATTACTCAATAGAAAAACAAAAATAAATATTATTCATCCTAATTGAAATAAAATACACTTTTTACAACATTTACAAGCTGTACAGGTTTGTACAATACCTGGAAACCACATAAAAATAGTTAACACCAATCAAAACTGCAAGTTTTGAAGACACCAATTGATTCAAAATGATCTTCCTCTTCTCATTCATATTTGGAATGACCAATAAAATTATTTTATAGTATGTGTGATAGTTTATAACTTCCCAACCACCTTTTGAACCATCTCATTACACTCTTTCAACCTTTTACAACACACTTGCATCTTTTGACAACATTTTATGCATTTTGCATTATAATTTTTTATGACAACTTTACTAGTTTAACTCCAAACTTGAAAAATATTTGCATGGACACTTGAATTCCCTAAAATAGAATTTAATTGACATTTTACATCCATTTTACCCTTTATTAGGAATTATTTCATATTTTAACCTTCTTGGCCAAACTAGGATCTTAACATGACAATATTAACAATGTCATACAAATAGCTTCACATAGCCTTATATATGGACTCAAATACATCACAAATGACTCAAATATATTTTAATATCTGATATAAGGACTCTTAACATCCTTTTTCTCTTGTACTTTAGGTTCCCCTGCACCATACTTCCAACCTTGAAAAGTTTGCAAGTCTCTTGGAAAGGTGTGCCATAGCCTGCAAAAAACAATTCTAACAAAAATCTTCATCTGCACCTTCATTTGCCTTTTCCTCTTCATGCCTTTATCGCCATCATACTTTCCCTTAAGGACACAGGACTATCCTCAAAATAATTTTCTCAAATACTCCTATCGGTGGAGCATTAATGGCTGCAACTACACAGTGCCTTATCAGTCAAAGATCCACCTTTATGATTACTACTTCAAACTCACCATAAATAACCCTCCCATGTGCCTCACCTAGGAGTCTCATCCTTCCTCTTTTCCCTAGTCTTTTGGCATCCATTTGGACAAATCGTTGGCCTTGGACCTTCTCTTGGCCCTTCAAAAGCTTCCAGTATCTGTACACACAACCCAACCTTCACATGAAGCAAGATGGATAAGCACTTGCAACCAAAAATCATCAACAAAATAAATACAAAATCTCCAAGGTCCTAGTGTGGATTGCCTCCCTTGGCGATCTACCCACACACTCAAGATCTTCAAGCTCTGATACCAATTTAATGCATAGAGTCTCACAAACCAAACAATCAATAGGATCCTTTCTCATCCTTTCAACATCCATTCAATAATGTCTTTTTATAAAGGCATCTTATGAGGAAAATAACATGATGTTTTAACACAAAAACATCAACCTTTCTTTATTTGCATATCCCGATTCTATTAATCATAACTTTCTATTTTGAAATAATCTTTACAAATCCTTGGGTGTAATTTTTCAAAATTGCTCCATATAAAACATATATAAATCAGATCCCAATATAGTAATTAAATTATAAGTTATGGTCTCTACACTAAGAGCTATTTTTCCTGTCATAAACCAGATTTAAAACACCAAACCCTACCTAGGGAATCTCATATATTTCTAAAAAAGACTCCAAATTACACCAAAATAATTCCACATTAACTATTACTGAGTCTAGTTTCCAAATATGTAAGCCATGTATTTTTCCCCTTTATAAATCATTTTACAAGTACATATCATTGCTTGTAACTCCAATGGAGATCTTTAAAAACCAGTTTCCACTCAAATGCACATAACTTTCACAAATATGTATAAAAATGACTTAGAAAAAAAGGTAATGAAATTTAATTCACATATATTTCCAATGAATATTATTAGAGGTCTTGATTCTCTAAATTATGTCCATACCAAACATTTCATTTTGATTGTGGTCAAGTAGTCTCAAATATGCAAATAATAACTTTTATCAAAACTTCCATAACTTATTCATTTCTTAGCATAATCACTCCAAAAAAAAACAAAAAAAAATATTATTCATCCTATTTGAAATAAAATACACTTTTTACAACATTTATAGGTTGTACAAGTCCATACAATACCTGTAAACTACATAAAAATAGTTAAGACCAATCAAAACTGCAAGTTTTGAAGACACCAATTGATTCAAAATGATCTTCCTCTTCTCATTCATATTTAGAATGACCAATAAAATTATTTTATAGTATGTGTGGTATTTTATAACTTCCCAACCACGTTTTGATGGATCTCATTACACTCTTTTAATCTTTTACAACACACTTGCATCTTTTGACAACATTTTATGCATTTTCATTATAACTTTTTATGAAAACTTTACTAGTTTAACTCCAAACTTGAAAAATATTTGCATGGACACTTGAATTCCCTAAAATAGAATTTAATGGACATTTTACATCCAATTTACCCTTTATTAGGCATTATTTCATATTTTAACCTTCTTGGGCAAACTAGGACCTTAACATGACAATATTAACAATGTCATACAAATGGATTCACATAGCCTTACATATGGACTTAAATACATCACAAATGACTCAAATATATTTTAATATCTGAGATAAGGACTCTTAACATCCTTTTCTATTGTACTTTAGGTTCCCCTGCACCACTAAGCACCTTGACAGGGAGTCTTACAATGTTTATTCCCATTAAATTGAGAATTGGATTAAAAATCCAATTCTAGAATCCATATAATTCATACTCATTTGACATGTAGGTCCAAACCCTAACCCATAGATGTACTAGGTTTGGTTGACCATTAACCATTGTTCTAGGTCTCAGCATATTGACATCCATATGGTCAATATTGTGGAAAAAAATTAGGTGCATCAACAAAGAGTAATGCATGAACTTGAGCTGCTTGTTGTCTTCTCTGATGCTCACCAAACCCTCATGCATCCTTTCAATTACATAATTGATGTAATAATATTCAGTGTTGATGTGGGAATTTTGAATAACTAGGATGATCATTCACAACTCTGCAGACATCCTTTCTTCATCTCCATCCATTCCCATGACTCTACACAATCCATATGCCAAATACTTCATATAAAAATGAAGACACTTGAACTCATATGCTATGTTTATATGGCATGGAAGAGAAGCCGCATACTTTCTTGTCTTCGGCGTAAAATGGGTAACCTTGGACTTCACCAAGTTTATTTGGTTCATATACTTCTCCTTTTCTTTTCTTAGATCAATATCCATAGAGGAAGAGGCATAAGAACTAAAGGCCTTCATGAATGACCCCCTTTCAAGAGTGACTAGGGAAGACTGGTCACTTTTCACAATTGTTTTTGATATAGGGTCATAATTCCTAGCCAATTCAATTAATAGGTCTACGTCTAGAAACACACATCAAGAACAATAAGATTTTCCATGCCTAACTTCCATGAATTACACACTAGGATTTGTTTAACCTGGTTACTATAAAAGTAATTAAACATGTGATACCTTGAGCAAGAAGGGGTAATTGGATCTCTATAATTAGCCATGGAATCTGAGAAAAAATCATCACTAAACTTCTTATTCTATGTGGAACTTGGGAAAAGAGTGATAAATTCTTCTGAGAAGTTGCATTTTCATATTTTCTCATCACCTTGTTCCTTCACCCCCTCACTAGATGAGACATGGCTTGATTTTGGTTGAGTCATCTTGATAGCTCTGAATAATTCTTGGCTCTTAAAAAGGATCTAAAAAATCCTTTTCTACAACTACTCTTCTCCTCAAAGCTTGCTGAAGAGAATGATAAGTGTAATGAAGGAGCATCTTGTCTTTATAGTTTTTATCAATGAATGCAGAGAATTGGCCTAGATCACCAAAAATCTTTCCTCAGTCACCTCAGCATTCACTCTGCGTGTAACCAAATTCAAAACTAGGCTGGCTGTAGGGTATAAAGTTGACATGTAAATTCAATTTTTGGAAAGAAAGTGAAAAAGACATGATTACACATTTTATTCCTTAAAGCCCTCAAGGTCTATCAAAAAATCCTAGCTAGAATCTGATTGACCATTTCATTCACTTTTTTCCATCTCAGCAAAGTACTTTCCATGTCAGGACCACCTTTTTCCTTCATTTCTATGAGAACTTAACAACATATCATCTGGAGATTGCGTGGAAACCATCATGTCATGATCTCAAAATACAAAGCTTAACTGTGGTTACCTCACATGATTGAGTGACTAGGACATATTTCACAATCTCTTAATGCTTTCTTCAACCTAGGTTCTACTATGAGATTTGGAGAGAACACATATCTCTAAGTCACTGGATCTTTTTCTTAACCCCAACAGGTTCTTGAGATTAAGCACCAGCCTCCCTTGATCCCTTTCATCATATGAAATTATCACCAAATCTCTAGATATTTCATAATATAGCCGTGATGCTATGAGATTGGGAGATAACCACTTGGCTTATCTTTTAATCCTTGTCGCTGAATCTCAAAGTGTTTAGCCACTAACCACCAACATCATGAGATTCAGAGATAATAACATTCACCAAGTCTCTAAACACTTTGACTTAACCCTCAACCATCTAGAGATCTAGAGATAACCTTTACTATCAGTTCTTTTAAACCTTGTCGCCAGGTCACCAAATATAAATAGACTTAACGATCATATCCTAAGACTTGGAGAAAACCCTTTTCACCAGGTCTCTGAATGTTAAGTAACTAACTATCAACGTTGAGAGATTAGGAGATAAAAAAAGACTATCAAGTCTTACACTTTATCTCTCAATCTCCAAATTTAGTTAGACTTCACCATCATATTATGAGATTCAGAGATAACAGTTTCTTGTTAAGTCCATAACCTTTGTCGCTTGATCTCTGGATGTTACATGACTTGATCGTTACCTTGTGAGATCTAGAGAAAACCGATATGCCAGATCATTGAATGTTAAGACATGACCACAAAATGTCATGAGACTTAGAGAAAGCCTTTTTTGCTTTCTTTTCAGATAAAAGGAATGAATTTTTGACCATTAAGAGATAACCCTATGACCATTAAGCTTTTATCATTGTTGCTGAATCTCCAGATCTTTTAAGACTCAACACTCAACATTCCAAGACTTGGAGAAATAAAGGGAAACAATAACCACGTGCATAATGAGAACTTAAATGCAACAAAAAAGGGTAATGCTAAAACATAATATTTAGGGTACGACTAAGTACATTTCAAGGATAAAACCCTTCCAAAGGAAAACAAGACCTTGGGCATAAGATTTCAGACATTTTTGTAACATGATTGCTTTCAGACTTAGACAATTTTAGAGAACTCTTGCAGGAATAGAGAACTATGGGAAACATAGGCACAACTCACTTGTCACTAAGAATAAATAATGACACAACTCAGAAAACCTAAACAAAAACCCAACACCTATATCAAATGATTGAGTATATATGTCAGTTAGGACAAGATTTTAACACAATTATGTGGGGTTATTTCAAAGATTTTCAACTAAGGATGCACAAGAGGTTTAGGATACCTCCACCTATTGTTGAAAAATACAAGGATACTATATGTTTCTTAGTTGACATTGAAACATGTAAGATGAAAGGAGTAGAGCCTAGGACTTCATGGGTTCCATCAATGGGATATGAAGTAAGAGATGAAGTTCTCATACTTAATTCTAAATACCTATTGAGACAAGACAAGAACAAAGGTGAAAAAATATATGGGACATATGAAAGATTAAACTCCACCACCTACTGGACCTTTGATAGTTGATTAGATGAGAGAAAAGGAGGAACACTACTCGGTTATGACAAAGATTGCTTCTTCCCTCTCCAATGCTGAATTCAAAGATGTTAAGGATTGTGTTATTTAAAAAGAGATGTGGGAAAAATGTACACTTATCTTCATGAATCTTTCTTGTAAGTATTCTATTAGAGTATCTATAATTTAAGAATTGATATGTATACCAAACAATGTTGTTACTCTTGAAGCCCTAATTGGTAAGCTGAATGCATTTGAGATTAGCAATTATGACAATAGTCTACCAACCATTGAAAATGCCTTCAAGTCATCTGTAAGCATTGGAACATCAAGAAGAGAAAGAGGAAGTCATATTAATTCATATGGAAGTGAGTATGACAATATTATAAATGAAGAAAAAGAGCAGGAAGAATTGGAAGCACTGATGGCTAACTGACTACCTAGAGGTAAAGGAAAGTACAAAGGAAAGTTCCCATTGAAAATTTTCAAATGTAATAAGATTGGATATATTTCATGTAGATGTCTTGAAAATGATAGAGATGATAAAAAAAAAGAAGAGACAATCAACACCAAAGACTCAAAGACTTTAAGGACAAAGGTAATAAGTCTTGCTACCTAGCCAAGGAAGTTGTAAGTGATGATGAATCTGATGATATCAAAGAAGGATATGAAGTTGTATATGTTACTGTAAAGGAAGAATCAGATGAAGAAAAGTATGACGATGAAAAATAACTTGATTCTCATGTAAGTAGAATAGACCCATGGATTATTGATAGTGGTTGTTCACATCATATGACTGGTGATATTGACAAGTTTGATAATCTAGAAGAGTATGATGGAGGATTTTTTAGATTTGGAAATGATGCTCCATGTCCTGTGAAAGGTAAAGGATCCATTGTATTAACTAAGAAGATGAAATTTAATGATGCATATTGGGTTAAAAGATTGAACTACAATCTATTGAGTGTTGCATAATTGAACAATAATGGCCACCACCTAGAATTTTAGAATATAAAGGTGTTGGTGAATAGATTTGTCTTCTTTACTAATTGAATTTTAAAATAATCTATTCCCTTTTGAAAATAAATAATTCAGTAATAGTTGGGTAAACATGAAATATTGATTCCCTCTAAATTTGGTAAGGTACAACTCCCTTTCTAAGATATTCAATGAATTTCTAAAGAAAATATAAACATGTACTTTTAACTAGAAAGTACACAAGGATCAATCAAATACTCTTAGGTATTGAGGTATTTTCAGAAAGCATGAATATGAAAAATAATGATCTTAAAGGAAGCATAGTTCCCTTAACTACCAGAAATTAACTTCACAAAATAGACTGAAAACATGAATTGTCTGAAAAGGCTGGTAATCTTTAAAGCATCAATAAGACACACATAGAAGGAGATATACTAATTCAAAAAGAAATTAATACACCATGATTTTAGAATCAAAGATTTAAACTGAGATTTGTATTGAAATATTCATGCATGATTAGAGAAAAATCTGAAATCCATAATGATAACTATATCTTTCCATCTAATTATATTCATAATCCCAAAATCAAAATAGTTCAGAGGTAAGCTTATAAAACTAAGTCTAATCTAAAACTTCTAACCCTTGATTGTTTTATGCTACAACATATATAGTTTTTTAATCCGAGAGGCCTCCCTAAAAACCCAACCTCTCGGATAAGAAAAAAAATAGTTAAAAACCAATTTCAAACTAAGCCAAAGTTTTAATGACAGCTATCTTTCAAACAAGAAAAGATAAATAAATGCAAGGAATTTTTGTATCCTCATTCATTGGTCCTCTGACATGGCATTTTGCACTAGCTTCCAGGTCTTGAACACATTGACCAACTCCTGAGTTGGATGTGAGTGTAAGCCCTTTAGACAAATAAAATTTTCCCGACATGCGTTCTTCTCCCATTTGAGCTCCCAGATCCTTTGTAACTTCTTGGGTAGTTGTTCTCTGTTCATAAATAGCATAGCCTCTACATTGGCTATCTTAGTAAAATCTTGAGCTTTCAGTTCTTCATTTTCCTTCAGGGCATTCATAGTTTCTGTGAAACTCTTAATCATAGCATCTGCATCCTGGTTTTCTTCATCAATTTGTAGAATGCCTAAAGGATTCACCACCTTAATGTCTTTGAGTGCATTTGCATGCATATCTTAAATTTCTTTCTGCATTACCCAGACATTTAAAATTGTGGCTTTAAATAGTGAACCCTTCTAGCCTAGATTCTACTTTAAGATGAACAACATGTAAGGGTCAACCAACTTCATTGGGTTCTCTGACAAAAACTGAGTTACTTCGTAGCCTTCTATTTCCTAAACTTGGGTGACAATAACTGCACACTTCTCTTCTTCTAACTCCCAACCTGGGATTAAGGTTTGAATCTTCCGCAGCAATGCTTCTCCATCCATGCAGGTGGATAAAAATTCCTAAATGAATTCTCTTCCTTCGGAAATGATACCATCAACCTAGGTCCTTATTGTTTCCATTAATATTCTACCTTGCTACATTTGATTTAGTAATTTCTTACTTTCTGCTGAATTTGGGTCAAAATCCTGTGGGGAATGAGCTAATGGTAATGCACCTACGTCACTGAGTATAGTGATGAATTCGGCCATAGTAACTACCAGTTGTTTGAGTTCCTGCTTTTCTCTTCCATCCTTTTGTGATTGACCAATCATATGGTCAGCCAAAAACTTAAAGAGGTGATCTCTAGAATCTCTAGTTAGTACACCAAACTCCATTTTTGTAACTTCAAAATCTTCTGCTCCAAGTTCTTGCACTCCTTCATTGGGTTTGAAAGTAGCGATTTCTACAGTTACTTTTCCTCTAGAGGGATCTGTGGAAAGTCTCACATTGCTCTTCATTTTCTTCACCTTAGGAGTGCGTATGACATATTTAGTGACAATATCTTTCATTGGCAAAGAGATAGGTTTGAAGCTCCTCTTTCTATTTACTGAGTTAGTCAATCATGGAGGAATCGAGATGGAAACCATCCTACTATTAGATGTCTTGGAGGGAGTGACATTAACCTGTTGAACCTCTGGGCTTTTGGAAGGTTCTTCTTTATTTTTCTCCTGGTGCTCGAGTGAGAAGGAGATGTCTTCATCATTAATGTCGATGTCAATAAAATCAAAACCCAGAGATGCCATCTGAGCATGACTTTTAGACCTAGTTCTGGGTCTTATCTGAGGTGTGGTAGGGTGTCCACCTGGGATTTTTTTCCTTTTGGAAGAAGGGGTTTTACTTGCATCAGTAGTCAAAAGAGATGTATTAGATGAAACATGCAACACATCTTCCAAGACATGGTCTACACTATGTTTCTCAAGAGGGGTGCTTTTTGTTTTTCCTTGTCTTCTCCTTTTTAGCTAGGCTTTTGTGACTTCAAAAATGAGCTTGGTTCTTAGCTTTATATTGTCCTCTTCTTGTCTCATACAGTCTATAACTAGAAAGCCTTCTAATTCTAAAACATCAAATTTTGAATCTGTAATCTCAGAAGCATCTTCCTCTATACCTTCTATATTAAATTTCAATTGAAAAATCTTGATCTAAGGAACCAAAAGTTTGGAGTGATCTCTTTTTATGATTTCTTCTTCATCCCTGAGATCTTCCCATAAATCCTCACTATGTGAGTTGGGTGATGGGTGACTACTCAAACTCAAAACTTGTCTGGAAAAACCCTTATTGTCAAAACCTCTCCTTGGGTCATAAAATTGCATGTGAAAGCTTACCAAATTACTGCCTATTATTGAGGCATAAATCATATTTTTGTAGATCATAGTTCCCAGCTTGATTGGAAACATGGAAGCCCACTTTTCCTCTGGTAAACTATTTTTAATCATAGTAAACATCTTCTTGCAAACTTTGAATAAGACAAAGCAATCGAAAGAGAAACTAGGTAATCTAAGAGGTGCTTCATCAAAACCTCCTATTCTAATATAGGTGAAACATGGAAATTGGATATAGAAACTACCATAGGTTCGAACCAATTTCTGGGCTTCAAATGAGATCCTCTAGTTTGGAGTTCCTATGAGCTGGTGACACATTTTTCCAAGGAAAATGTCATGGACTCTTCTATAATCCTCAAGGACCCTATCTCTTCTCAACAAGGGACAATATTAAAAAATATTCAAGTCTTCATTCTAGGGTTCATGAGGAATAGCTCCCAGGTGTTGAGTGCATGAAAGGCAATAGATTAAGTATGATGACATGTATAATTCCTTCTTTATCACCTTAGCTTGTTTAAGTTGATCTCTTAAACAGCCAACGATGATTTTCACCCAGTAGAGATTTTGTTTTCCCTCCAAAATTATCTCTATGAATTGATACATCCAGTCTTCAAAATGGAGAACTTGTTCTAAACCTTTTACTCAGTGCAATAGAACCATTATATCATGAATGTGTGGCTTCATATGGTGTTTGGTTAGAACCTTGGGCAACTTGGAACCTCCCTTATAAAAAAATCTTAGTCCATTTTTGAGTCATATGACTATGATTTTTGTCGATATTTTCTCGAAACTAGGCAAGTGACTGGGTGGAGGTAAAACTAGAAAAAAATTCCTCTAGAATCTTGAAAATGGACATTATAGTTTCTCTGGTCACAAAAAAAAGTGTTTGACCTCCATCATTCATTATGCATTTAGACTTAACATCGTAATGATTTATGTACTACTAAATTAATTCTAGACTCACTACCATTGGAGGGAAAGTCGCAGTGTCAAGTAACCCACTAGAGAAAAACTCTAGGCTATAATATTTCTCTGGAGAATCTGTTAGGTTGCCAACAATTTTTTCTACTTCAACTCCTAACAAGTCAGTGTCCATAATTACTAGAGCACAACATCCCAAGTTTGTAGGATTTTCTAAGAAATGCATACTGGACCTCATTTTCTCTTCCCAAAATCAAACAGAAAACAACACCCCCCTTTGGAAAAACACTACTATGTAGGAACATGAAACAAAAGGAAGGATTTCAATAGCTACCTATTTTCCGTCGACTTAAGAAAATAACTTCCTTCTTCCACAGCCAAGACTCCACAATTTCATAATAGAAAGAAGAGATCTTACATGAGTATTTATATTAAAAAAATCATACCACAAAGTATGGAATCAGATGGCATTAAATGATGACATTGATTAGAGTGAAGTGAAAAATGGTAATTTGACAACAAATTACTGAAACTTTACAAGCTTTCAAAACATCATTAACTTACTTTAAATATCACCCCTTCGCTCGTGCTTAAGATAACTTTCATGGTAATTCAAATCATCAATTTGGATTTACCCCACGGTTTTTGGCTTTTCAAAACTGTCCGTACTTCAAACCCAATAATAAATTCACTGCCCATTGACATTGTCCACCTCATCAGTTGTCACATCACTCCCTAGTTTTACCACTATTTCCTCTTGAAATCCTTTGAACTACTTCAAACCAAGGTTCAAATAGGTTCAAAGTGGTTCACCACTGGATGATGACATAGACCAGGGCCCCACTTGCATTTTCCAAAGTTAGAAAAACAATATTTGATTGAACTACTTTGAACTACTTTGAAGCAGATTTCAAAGGGGTTCGAAGTGGTTCATAAAAATGATAAGACCGGAAGATACTTGACCAAGGAATGATGACTTTGAAGAAGGCGAGCTCAGAGGTTACACTTAGGTAATTTAAAGGCTAGGAAGACCTTAAAGAGTTGTTGATGCAAGACTGAAAAGGAAAGACACTGAACTAGGCTTTAAAGGAATAGACAAATAAAGGGTCAAAGACACTTTTTACATGGCGAATCTAAATGACCCTAACAAAAGGTAAAAATCTATGGTGTTGATGGAGATCTAATTGGAAATGGTGGACAATCTAGAGGTAATTTAATTTATCTTGATATTGATGCAAAGAGCTTCTTTTTTGTTAAAATTGAAGATGTATGGCTATGGCATAAGAGACCATGTCATGTGAAATTTGATAACTTGATCAAAGTAAGTAATAAAAGTAGAGTCATAAGACTGCCAAAGTTATTCAAACTTGATAAAGTGATGTGTAAGGAATGTCAAATTGGTAAGATGAGTAAGTCATTTTTTTCAAGAAAATCATACTCTACCAATGGTATTTTGGAATTGGTTCACGTTGAACTTTGTGGTACTATGGGAGTTCAAATCTATTATCTGGGTTGGTACTTTAATATTTTTGTTGATAATTATTCAAAAAATCATGTTTGTTCTATTTATAAAAGAAAAATTTGATGCATTTCAAATGTTTAAGTGGTATAAAGCAAGAGTTGAGAAGAAAACAAGGAAATGGCTGAAGTGTTTGAGATCTGATAGAGGAGTTGAATTTATCTCTAATGAATTTATTTTCTTCTACAATGAGCATGGAATTAAAACACAAGTATCTGCAACAAGGAATCCAAAACAAAATGGGATAGCTAAGATAAGGAATAGATCGATTGTTGACCATGCTAGAACTATGTTGATTGACAAGAAGGTTGCACAAAAATTATGGAGCGAAGCCGTAAGTATTTTAGTTTATACTCTCAACCAAGTATAGTTGAAGAAAGATACCAACAAGATACCCTATGAACTTTGGTTCGGTCACACACCAAATGTAAGCTATTTTAAATTTTTTGGAAGTAGGTATTACATACTGGAAGATGGTAGAAATGAAAAGTTTGACTCTAAAAGAGATGAAGGAATATTTATTGGTTATTCATCAAAGAGAAAAGCATATAAATGCTTGATCAAGGATTCCAATAAAATTGTTGAAAGAGAAAATGTAAGAGTTGATGAATTTGCAGAAAGGAATGAAGATGATAGAAAAAAGGAACGCGAGGATTACAAAAGATTTTTCTATGTCTAGGAAGGTAATTTGGCTGACTCAATAAAAAATCAACAAGAAGAAACTGATAACAGGATGAGCCTCCACCAAGAGATGAAAACATTGATGAATAGTCTACTGAGCTTGTATTAGAAAAATATGTGAGAAGACACCACTCACCGAGAAGAATAATTAGAGACAAGAATGAAGGAGTCATGACAAGAAGTAATTTGAAAGAGAACACATGTTTGATTTCTGAATTTGTGCCAAGATTAGTGAAGGATGCACTGTAAAATGAAGATTGGATGAATGCTATGAAAGAATAAATTGAAATGAATAACACTTGGTCATTGGTACCGAGACCAAAGGTTAAGAATCTGATTGGAACAAAATGGATTTTTAGAAATAAACTCAATGAGAAAGGATATGTGATTAGAAATAAATCAAGATTAGTCTACAAAGGGTATGCTGAAGAAGAAGGTATTGATTATGGTGAAACTTTTGTACCTGTTGCTAGTATAGAAAACTACATAACAATTTATATGGATTGAAGCAGGCACCCCGAGCATGTTATGAAAGAATGCACTCTTACTTAGGTAAGATTGGATTTGAAAGGACTAGTGATAACAAAAATTTATAATTGTAATGTGATAAGTCTGATGAAATTTTAATAGTTAAGATATTTGTTGATGATATTATATTTGGTGGTACTAATGAGATAATGTCTAAATAATTTTTTAAGGAGATGAGAAAGGAGTTTGAGATATATATGCTAGGAGAGATTAAATTATTTATTGGACTTCAAATTCAACAAGTAAAGGATGTGATCTACATAACTCAATCAAAGTATATCAAGGAGATCTTGAAAACATTCAATATGGAAGACTCTAAACTAGTTCAAACTCCGATGGCTACTGGTTGTAAATTGTTTAAGGAACATGACACTAAGGAAGTGAATGAGGCACTTTACCAAACTATGGTTTGTAAACTACAATATGTTGTACACAGTACACCTGATATTGCACATTCACTTGGCATTGTTGCAAGGTTTTCTGCAAATCCAAAGGAGACACATTTGTTTGCAGTTAAGAGTATATTTAGATATCTAAAAGGGATTGAAGATTTCAACTTGTTATACACAAGAGGACAATATTTTGATCTCAAGGTATATACTGATGTTGAATGGGCTGGAAATATTAATGACAAAAAGAACTAGTGGCAGAGCTTTCTTTTTAGGAGAAAGACTAGTGACATGGATAAGAGAGAAACATAGTTGTATTTCACAATCTACTACCGAACCTGAATATGTTGCAATAACTATGAATTGTTCAAACATTGAATGGATCAAACAACTAATGGAAGGTATGCATCAAGAGATTCTAATCCTATTACAATTTATTGTGATAATACAATGTTATTAACATATCAAAAAACCCTATGATGCATTCAAAGACAAAGCATATATCTATCGAGTATCACTAGTTGCGAGAGAAATTACAAGATAAGCATGTGACATTGGAGTATGCGAACTCTAAAGAATAGATAACTGATATATTTACAAAACCATTAACTGAAGGATGATTTTGAGTATCTCTGAGGTAAGTTAGGGGTTCTTCCCCTATCCAATGTTCATTAAGGATAGATGCATGCTACATCAATTCAAGGACTCAATAGAATATCTATCTTGTGAGTTGATGCTAGTGTTAAATTTTTAGGTGAAGCTTCAAGTTGTGAAGGATATTTATGAGTGCAATAGAAAATCTATACACTTGAGGTATAATCGAAGAAGTTTATGTTTCTTTGGCACTTTTGTCAAAGAGGGAGATGAATATAGTAATTGAGATGAATATAGTAGGGAGATGGATAAGTAAATTGGTATAAGAGAAATAAGTTTACTAAAAGAGGGAGAATAGTAATTGATGACTGATTATCATAAGGGAGAGTAATTATAGGGAGAAGTATACTCATAGAAGAAAAATGTTGTTGATGGAATTAGAATAGAAATTCACTCACAAAAGAAGATAGATTACAAATGGAAGATCAAGAATAGAAAAGGAAAAGATACTACTTAGAGGGAGTAAAAAATATGAATGAGAGTGAAGGATAATGAAGGATACCATCATCAATTGAACACTGAATTTGTTATTGTTTCCATCAATGCCAAAGAGTGAGATTGTTACTATAACTAATAATAAGAAGATTGATTATTTGATGGAGCTGATGATGTAGATTGAAAAAGATCATAGGAATATATTATAATAGAAAGGTTAGATCAGTTATTGTCTTGTCATTGATGTCAAGCAATTGATTTCTAGTTTATATTATATTTTCAGATCAATTTGGTAATGATATAAGGTGAATGAATTAAGGAGAAGAAGAAATGAGAAGTTGAGAGGTTGAAGAACTTAATTGGGAAATTGATACAGATCAAACAATGATTAGATTATGTTGATATAATTGTTTTCTACCTAACATATGATTATGTTAAGTCGGTAAAACATGGTCATGAAGATTTGATAATTCGGTAAGTTAAGTTGTTTTGGCTACCGAGCAAGATTTGTTACAAGGTAAGTAAAGGTAAAAAGAAAGGTCACTCGGTAAAGTAAAAGGAACTCAAGGACTGAGCAATGTAACCAAAATTAAAATAAAGAGCATTGAGCGAGGAACATATATTAAATAAGGATTGAATCGACATTTAATGATTAGCTATGATGAGCTAGATAATCATGTTGATGAGGAAAGTTAGTTACAAGAGATCTACAGACAAGAAAATTTAAGGTGAAGATCTATGGAAAGATCTAAGTGAAAAAAGAGATGGAATGAGTTTCTAAAAAAGTTCAAGTTCCTAGGTGAAAAAAGAAAGTGTTACCGAGATTCAAACTTGAGGTATAATGAATTGAACGATCAAGATTGATCATAGAAAAATGTAATAGATGGGATTAAGAGGAAAAATTTGTCTATATAAAGGATGATCTTGTATGGACAAATGACTAAAAAAATGAATAGTTTTTGAAGGGTTACCAACTATTGAAGTGAAGAAGGAATAGAGATATTCCGAGTGGAAAAGAAGAATTTGATGAAGTGTTGATGCTAGTGGATAATGAAGAGTTGAAGTGAAGAAAAAAGAGTGCACAAGGATCTAATTGAGAAAAGATAGTTACAAATATACAGGTCTTTTTATTTATTATTTCTTACTAGCATTTGTAATAGAGAAATCTCTTAACAGAGTAGACCTAATAGTCTTATTATAAAATCCTTCAAAAAGGTGACATTATAAAGAGTGTTTAAAGTCCTCTAACAAAGCCACTCCTAATATGGTGAATATCCTAACAGATTTGAGGTAAATACATTGACCAGGTCACACCTAACAATGTGTATTGTACTCTTTAACTAGATTGGCTCTTAGCTGGGTATACTTTAGAAGACTATTTTCTTAGTGGGTGATAATTCCCATTATGGTTTTTCCCCAAGCTAGGTTTCAACGTTAAATATTGGTGCTACATGTTGTGAATTATTTGTGAGAATGATTTATTGATTGTTATAGGTTATTTACTATTTTTTGTAAATAGTGAACAATGTATCACCGAGCTGCTATCGAGTTAATCAGAGAAAAGTTATTAAGGTATTTGGGATTTAGGATTAGTGATTCACCCCCCCTCTCTGTAATTGAACATACATTACTTATATCTATGTTCATTTCCTTAATATATTAACTTCATAAGAGAATAGGAGAAATATGAACAAATAATATAGAAAAATTCCTTTTAACGCTAACAACATGTTCAACACATAATATAATTTCCCCCCTTTCTTTTTACCTATAACTACCCATTCTCTTATACATTTATTGAAATATAATTACACTCATCATTATGCCACATACATATGACTCTTTACAATACATGAATACACAGATCACTACATCTCAACATTATACAATATACAATATAAAATATTCAATTGTGGATCTGGGAAAAAACATGTGCAAGGATCATCCAAGAGACCACAAAAAACACCTCGAAATAATAAATATTAATCACTTAACCACATAGAATCAATAGGCCTACTCCCCTGAGCTAGGAAATATAAATCAAGGCCATTTCAAGAGGTAACAACTAATACATACCTAAGGTCACTTAAACCTTTCCCAAAAGATAAAAATGAATTACAAAAGACAAAAAGTCAAACATGACTACCAAAGGCATAAAAAATCAAGAAGGAGATCTAGAGTAAAAAATAGGTGAGTGTCATCACATAACATTTCTCATTGGGATCATTCCTAGAAATCATACTCATGGACCCTGGTTCCCTCAACTACTATTATTCCTAGCAATCACATGGACCCTGGTAGTCCAATAGGCATATACAGACCAACCAAAATTATCCTTTTTAGTATTTTTATCCCCCCTTCCCAGTTAATTATATTAATTTTTTTCACTTTATTAATCTTGAAACTCGCCAATGGGGTCCTCTTGGCAGTCACTTTGTGCCCTAGCACCCACTATGAGCCACTCACCTAGTATACCTTGGTTCTTTACCCTAAAATCTAATATATCATCCAAATTGACTCAAAGTACATAAGAAGGAATAAAAATGAACCAATATGACATCATAAACATATTTAGTATAATAAAGGTCGAAATGAATCAATAATAAAATCCTAAAATCCTTTGGTAACATCAGAACATCAATTGATTGGGTTTAGGAAACCTCTAGTTGTGCATAGTTCACCGGACAACCTTAAACCCTAATCTAGCCTTCAAAACTCATGAGGAGGCATATATATATATATATATATATATATATATATATATATATATATATATATATATATATATATATATATATATATATATATATATATATATAAACAACTATACACAAAAACTCTGATTCTTATGCATGGGAATAAATTCCATTTTTTTTTTGTCTTATTCACTGTGAGGATATATTTTCCAGAATGTAACTTTTAGCACAAAATTAAATTTTATCACACAAAATTGATTTCTTTCATAAGGGTAGATTTATTTTTCTCTTAGCAATATAGTCTAACTATAATCTAGGATTGATTTTTTGTTTTCTAGGTGTTCTATAAGGAATTTTTCAATAAAAATTTGCCAGCATAACTTCCCTGTGCCAAGTTTAGATAAAAACCTAAAATCTTAGATCCAAGGGTTTCTCTAATACCCAAAACAATGAAATCACAGACAGATATAAGGAGATAAACATGAAGTCATTCAAACATAAAAATCCATCAAACTACCAAAAAGAAATCACTGAAAGAGGTTTTCAGATCCTACCTTAGATCCAATGCACACAACTGAAGTGGAAATCTTGGAAGATTTGTAAACACCTGATTCCTCTACGTATGAATCCAAACTACATATTTGAATCCACGAAGGATGCAAACACCAAAAATACAGACGCACAATGTAGCAAAAACAACAAGCAACCACAACAATCCAAATTCTCCAAAATCCAAAGCACACAAGCTCTCCAAAAATTCCCTTCAAAACCTGTCTAATCCCTGAAATGAAATGCAATTCCCCTAATAGAGATTCAATTCCCCTATCATGCAACCCTAAAGATAACTCAACAGTTAACTCCTAAATCAACTCCAATCACAAATTGAAAGTAAGTCCCAAATTAATAATTTAAAATAACTTTATATGCACAACTCAACTTTTACTTTTTAGAAAAAGTTGTTTACTTTTTGAGAACAATTCACTTTTCAACATTTACTAATGCACGTGTAATTGATTAAAATTTATATTAAATAGATTAAATATTTAAAGCATAATTAACCATGCAATTAAATATTTAATCATTTAATAAAGCATAAAAGCACATTTAACTCTAATTTCAATTAAATGATTAATTAAATCCAAATATTCAAATATTTGAATTTTAATTAATTTTCTCAAATAAACATAGGAACATAATTAATATTAAATTTTAACTATAATCATTAAATCAATAAATCACAAAAAATCACTCATTCATGAAATCAATCAACTAAGACCAAACAACATAAAACCAAGCAAACTCAAGAAAGGGATCCATGAATCCATATCAACCAGACAAATCTAGGCAGGGTAGTCAAATTGATACTTGTCCAATCCTAGGACAAATGGGCTTAGGTTAGGGTTTTGGACCTATGTTATCTCCCCTCTCTTATTATTTGAGATATTGTGATAGGGCACACTTATCCTAAAAATTCAAGGAAGTCGATCCTCGGTACCTACAAACCTGCATACAAAACCCACATGTACATACATATATAAATATATAATAGACAATGGAGGGGATCGACCGATTGTGTGGATCTCACAAGCAAGTAACTACGACTCTGTCCCTCAACCACATCAAGCACGTCAAATAGAAATATAAAACACACACGCCAACCATACACATGCAAGTATGGGGTCAGTAAAATCATAAGCATCAATGATTTCCTAACATATAATTCATCATCCTAAAATAACCATAATATATAGAAAATTAGACTATGGGAGGGGTACTACAGTCCATTGTTGTCTCTTTGTCCCAACATTTGAAACCATCAACTCAACTCACATCTAATCACGAGTCAATCTAACTCACATTTAACTCACCTTCCTAATTTTAGGAATCCTTTAAGTAGAGTGCATTAATAGAGAAAAATGATCCATTATCATAGAACATCATTATTATAGCCAATTTGTTGTGAGATTAGTATTTTCAATTGATAATTTACATTGAATAGTGATCATAACGGAGCAATTTAGCATAGTTGAGATATAATAGGCATCGATCTTTATTTTCTCATTTAGGAATGTCACTAATATTGGATGCTAATGTGAGAGAATTTCTTTATCTTTTCTAGTTAGATATCTATGAGATTCTTATTATTTTGATTTCAATTTAATTTTCTTTGAATTGCTATATTTCCTTACATTTGAATTGAGATTTTGATAAACTAATTCTATGAAGGTATTTTGCATACAGAAAATAAAATCATATGACTAAAAAAAAATCTAATCATCCAAATAGGCCATAACAATAAACAATGAAACACATCAAGATAACCACAAGATCTAACAAGGTAAACCACAACCAACAAGACAAGTCAAGGCAAACTCCTGACCAAGCATGTAAGCTTGAAGTACAACATAGAAAAGATCAACTAAGAATCATCCCAAGAAGGAGAAATAAAATAAATAAAAAAATCTTACAACTTATTAAATACAAGGAGTCACTTCATACTAAAAAATGATTTGTTAGTATTGTTAGCGCATCGATAATCATGACCATGTGAACTCACTAAAAGAAGGTAGATCATCATCAGTGATAATATTGAATTGACAGTTAAGCATAATCAAAGATATAAGCAATATTTCTAAATCATTACTCAACAAGAAGAATCTCATAATCAACTAAAGAGACAACCATGATCATGTATAAGTAAATATAAAAGATAATGATCATGAATATATTATCCAAAGGAAAGGTATAATCCATTAATGTCTCATCACCTAAGTCTAGTAAGGAGAAAAGACACACTCCACAAATGATAAAACACCACAATCATGTCTAGTCTCAAGTATAAAAAGTAATATGATCAAGGTGGGTATCACAATTACCCCATTAGTAATTATAAATAATTTATCTAAGGTAATCATAATGATCAATAAGGAGTACCTCACATAGTAACATGCAGATCTTTTAGGGGACCCCATAACATTAAGATCCTAAAATATCATGGACATATAAGAAGACATGAAGGAATGATTTATTGTTTCCCAAAATAGAATGTAAATTTATTATAGTTGGAATAGAATGGGTTATGCAAAAACCTCAAGAAGGATCATACTCTTATCAAAATAAGCATACAAGTCCCTATAATACTCCCTAACTTATAACATGTATATCAAGGACATGTTAGGGTTATAGGGGAATTATAATGCACATACAATAAGTAGGTTAACACTCATGACATACAAGTGCAAGAATCAGGTGATGATATCATAATCCCAATGAAATCACTTAGATGTAGATAAACAAGTACAAAATGGAGAATAGTCAACTTGTAGAACAAATAATGCAAGTACATAGGGTCATTTTTGAGTACTAACGATGGTTTGGTGAGGAGACTCAAGAGTGAGAATGTCATCACATGGTACATGGTGGCTCATGCATCTTTGTGCAACCCTTCTCTCATCAATTAGGAATTTTTATTGAGCCACATAAACATTTACAAATAGAAAGGTTATATGTACCATAACAACATCCATAGATGGCAAGGTACTATGCCATATCAACATCCTCAAAAAATGACAAGGAAAATACATACCATATATCAAATTCCTCATATCATGACAAGGTAGTCACATTATTTTTTGTTATTATGTTTTAACCCCATTAATTTCTTTAGTTATCACTTTATTAAAATATCTACCAAGGGATACCATAGGACCCCTTTGTGTCCTATCCCACCTTGGAGAGACACTCCACTAATAAAAAACCAAATAGGCTCATCTCATTACAACAATAAGGAACAAAGAGAAATAATGCAGAAAGACATAAATAAATGAAGGAATCAAAAGTCATTAAACCATACCAAAACCTGGTAAGCTCTATTGGTCTCAAACTAAGAACACATGTTGCTCAGACCTTGACATAGGAGCATAGCTCAAATACATGAATGGACGCATTATTAACACCTGACATACACATTTTATAAAAGATCTCAAATCAATCGTGGAGTATTCCAACCCAAAGGAAAAAAGAAACAACAATAACCATAAGAATATAAAAGGTTCAAAATCAAGCTTTCATTAAAATACAAGAAACACTCAATTAGTCACAAAGCAAGAGAATGAGTCTCACAAGATCTTTCCAAGTAGGCATAGCTCATATATGATCAAGGATCTAGTCTCAGACAGATGCATCAATAAATCCAATGCAAATCCAAATAAATTATAAGTAAGGCTAAGGACCCAAGGGAAGAAGATTGTGCACAAGAACACTCTACTAACCTCATCACTAAGAGAACAGATCCTAAGAAAATCCAACATAAAATAAACATGGGATACCAACATTCCTAAATGCTCCTATATGTGTCACACATCTAAAAATAAAGATATAATCTCAAAAGGGACAAATAACCAAAAAGGAAACCATTTTCAGCCATAACTGGCTAGTTGCACAAGGCAAAAATCAATTCAAAACTTCAAGTTTAGATCGTAATATTAAGTAACATAATGTCCTCTATTTATTCTGACCACATAATCCAACCATAATCCTAGAGTACCACCCATGCCTAATAAAAGAATATGCCAACATGGCGACTATCCCAAATGGGAGATCACACAAAACAAGGTGCACACAAAAGTGCCCAAAATTGAAACTCAATATTGTAGAAAAATTAAAACCCATTGGTTCCCACATGCCCACAAACAAAATTTTCAAACAAAATTTAGGTTTCAACCAATCATGAAAATGTGAGTAGCATAACCTTACTTTTATCTTTTGATTTTGAAATAAAATTACACAATCCCAATTGAGAAATAAAATGAAATGAAACAATGGGGAACACTAGTTATCATCCCTTGAACTAATAGAAATCAATAATGATTTGAAAAATAAAGTGACAAGAATGATCCATAAAGTTTGACCTTGCATAAAGAGGAAAAAACAAAAATGGAAGAGGAAATTTGGACACTCTGTGAATGTGAATAATCATACATGTAAAGTGTAGCAATTGTGGCACAAATCCAACTTGCTTCTACCCACAAAATTCCATCAGATAGAACTCATCCAATCAGAAAGTCTCCAAAATGCTCACAGGTTTGAACAATGTTTCTCTCCAAAAATGTAAAACTGAGAAAATGAAGTCTAATTATTCATTATAAGTCATTTTTTGGCCAACACACAAAAAGACTAAAATAAAATCACTTAAGTCAGTAAATTAAAACCTCATAAAAATAACCCAAACCCAACACATGGATTAATTTAATGAATTCCAAGTAAATGGAATAGCACTATGGAATTTTTTTTGGCAAATACAAAATAGCGATTTAATCATTAAAATCAGCATGCATAATGATTTGACTCAACCACAACAACTATAGGTAACTAAAATGCAGAGACAATTACTAGTCCAACAGAATATGCAAATGAAGTTGGATTTTACCCACACTATACTGAGGTATAATTATACCAATTACAAATACACCATCCATACAAGGACAATATTTTCTTAGTATAAAAAATGACCAATGTAACTATCTATAACATCACTACCGGAGATAAGGACACACTCAAAACCTATAGACCAGGCAGAATGATGTTTGATGCCTATTCACTAAAATATGCACAAATCAAGTGCACCCAAACATAGTATATATGGCCAAAGCACATGCATATAATAATAAAATATGCATAATGGAACACAAACACTCTAGTAACATGATCATTCATATGTATTAGAATATCACTACAGTAGTCATTCTATATTCTAATCCATGATGTACAATTCATTTAAATAAATATTTCATTTAAATATAAATTACTAAAATAATTATTTAGACAATATAAGCATATATTGAAGTGAAAAATCTCAATACATATCCATCAATAGGATAAATCATAATATCACTAAAAATATAAGATAACAATATAATAACATATATAATGATCTTCCCTTGGGAACTCAGTCTAATCACCTTGCCAAAGCCATGGGTTCTTACCAAACATTGAATATTTCTAGGCATTTAAATTGCAAAAAAGTTTAGATTGAGGGATAATCAAATAATATTATCAATTGTTTAAAAGGGGAAAATGAAGCCACTTGGACTATTCACAATATTATTAAGGAGTCTAAATATATTATTCAATCTTTTGAGAAGTGATATATTGCTCATGCCTATAGAGAAAGAAACATTGTGGCTAATTGTTTGGCCAACCTTTGGGTCAAGTCTAAGGATATCATAATATGGGCATGGGAAAAAGATTTAGGTAATGATTTTATTTCTCTCCTTAGATTTGATCACATACATGAGAGAATCAGAAACATTCCTATTAATGATGAAGATGAAAATTAATAAAGATTATATTATTGTAAGATGTGGCAACTATTTGAGCAACCTGGGTGTCATTAATGCCTTCGAGTACTTTGCACACTTTCTGGGTGCTTTTATGTTAAATTAGGGTTGTTGGATTTTTTTCTATTAGAAGTTTGTCTCTCAATCTTGGTTTTCTCTACCCTGTAACTATGAATATGGGAGGAAATTCAAGAAGAGTAGATCTTGTGAGCTATGATGTTTGGAGGAGAAATGCTAGTATTTTGTATCAGTTGTGGAAAGGTTGTGTGACCCAACATCTTTAAAAACTCCAAGGTTATGATGAAAAAGCGATGAGGATTTTTATCCAAGAGTGGAGGAATAGGAAGATTAGCCTATTTAGAAATAATGTGGTATTTAATGAGAGTTTTTTGGCCAAGATTACTAGTCTCTCTTTGAAGGTTATTAAGTTTCTCAAAGATATAAAGTTATTGGAGGAAGTGGTGAAGAAATTCCCCAAAATCAAAAAGGAAGAGGTAGCTCTAGTTAAGGATAAAAATTCTTAATTTGAATCAAAGAAAATTAAGGAAATTTGGTGTGAGCTCCTCAAGCCTATCATTGAATATTTCACTTTGAATGGGACATTTACCAGGGTTTGGGGATATCACCTAGTAATGTTGAATCACTTAATACACAAGATTCTTATCTCTTTCCCATTTTACTTTCTCTCCACGCTTAATGCAAGTGTGATCTCTCATAGGAAATTTTTTTTGAAGTATTTGATGTTACTCTAAGGCCTAATCTTTCCTATGTATGAGTATTTCAAAGCTAGGGTTATTGATAGTCCCCCTACAGATCCCTCTCTGGTTAAGGAGATTAGGGTAGGTAGTGATGGTTCTACAAACAAGGGTTGAGAGATAGAGGAGGATGAGGACGATGACCCCCCTTGAAAAAAATTGAATTACTCCTAGGAAGGGGCTTGTGGTGTTGAATAAAGGAAATGACTCTGTGGATACAAAAGTTTCTTCCCCACTCCTAGCAAAAAATGTTTTACCTGGAATTGAAAGAAAAGGTATTGTTGATTCTTTGAAAAGGAAGGGTGTTGTTAAAATAGATTTTGTTTGTCCCATCTCGACCAAGAGTGTGATAATTGGTTCCAACAAGGATAAAGGGTTTCTTTCTTCTACTAGGTTTGAGAAGACCCATTCCCTGAATGGTAAAAATGGAATCTCCCCTGCTACCTCTGAGGAGTTTTTAGCCCAAGGCTTTGATCCCAAGATGGATATTGATTTTGGTATTTTGGAGACGGTGAAGAACAATTCAGTAATTTTTTTAGGTTATTGAGGTGGGTTTTCCATGAAATTAAAGCTCTCCACCTGAAGTATCATGCCCTATCCTCAAAGTTCAAGGAAATGTAGGTTAAGGAAGGTGGTGATCATAGGGTTTCTATTACACATTCTGACCCTAAGATGATTTCCCCTTATACATCTATTTGTGCACTTTGGATAAAGAAAGATAGGAATGCAATCACCAATTGTTTAACTAAGAATGTGGAGGTGAATGAAAAGAGCAGGGAAATATTTGACAATAGTATTGAAGACATGAACTAGAGGATTGGTAAGTTTGATTCTACCTTGTGAAGGATTATAGAATAGATTCATAAGGTGGTTAAGTCCTTAACTAATAATATGAATATTTTGGTGGCTTGTCTTGAGAAATTTCATCAGGATAGGTCCATTGTAGATCTTGAGCAAGAAAATGAGGTTGGATGCAAGGAAATTATGGGTCCTAGTAAGAGGACCAGAGCCATTACTAAGAACAAAAACTCTACCTCACCTTGGGATATCATTGATCTAAAAGAGGTTTCTTAGAGGATGGAACAAATGGAAGAGGAGGTCGTTGATACCCTTAAAATATGGGTTACCTCTACTTGGTTTTCTGATGTAAGTCATCTTGTGTTGGATCTCTACTTGATTTTTTATGTGTTGGTGTAAGAATTTGCCTAAGGTAAAGAATAAACACTAAAATCTAGAAGCTCAAGAGATAGCACAAGAGAGACAAAATATGATATGATCAAATGATAAAATAATGAATGATAGATTGAATGATTGATTGATTACATAAAATGTAGGAATGCCTAAATATATAGGCAATGCATGATAACTAGAAGATATGCAAGTGATAAGCTATCAACTAGACATGGTGGAATCACATGTCCACCAAAGGTGGATCATCCTCCATTGTACATGAAAGTATGAGAAACATGTGTAACAATGAGAGGATGATAATGTGATAAGAGCTCTTAAGGTGGATCTCACACAAAAAGATGTATGTGATGACAACTATCACACCTAAAGTGGAAATTCTCCTAACCATGTGCTAAAATGAAATGTAAACTCCTAGGTGTCTCAAAGACAACTAATATGCAAATGCATTATCCTAAGTAAACTTAAGTAAAGTGTAATTAGTGAATACTTAATTACACTAACACCCCCCCTTAAGTGCAACTTAGGGGAATGCACTTAAGCTCACAATGAAAGATGGGTCTCAGCTACTAGGCCATGCTAGGTACCCAAGTACAAGTTGCAAGAATAATGCAATCTCTCATAAAGTAGAGAAAGAGGGAAAACCTCATGGGAAAAACCCTCCCCCCAAAAGAGAGATGAATACAATAATAGAATATGAGAGAGAAGACCTCATGTGAGGAAAATATCCCCCCCATAAGATAGAAGTAGTGGAAGAGAGACCAAGTAGCCCCCCCTCAATGTAGAATGAACACCAATGGTAGATGCTCTAGGCTCGATGTAGAAACTTCCCCATGAGTGTAGAACAACATTCCTCCCCTTAGGAAGAAACAAGACCAAAGGTGTAGCTATGAAGCCTCCTCCCCAATCTATAGGAAGAAACCTCAAAATGTATGGAATCTCTAAAACCTGCTCAAGTGTCCCCATGTCAAAGCTAAAAGGTGCCTCCTCCAAATCTTGTGTCCTAAGCCACACTGCTGGAAAAGACAAATTGGGATCAACTGAGGATGAGTGTAGAACATGTACCAAAGACCCAAGTATCACCTCTGAAGATAAAGTGACCTCCTGTAATTATTGTATCAAAGTATCCACAATCATGTCACCCACGAAAGAATGATCAAGTAGAGAATGAAGATGAGGGTCATCATGCTCCCTTGTAACAATTGAAGAAGGATCATCCTCAATAAAGAGAAGATGAATGTCATCAATGAAGTCTCCCAAATCTAAAATGTAGGAATCCACAAAAAAGACCTACAATGTCTATCAAGTAGTCATCCCTTGGAACCAAGTCTTGAAGATAATGAATATCCTATTGTATTGAAGCACCTAAAACCATGGCTATGTGAATGCAAGCCTCATCAGGAGCAAGAGTAGAAGTAGTCTCAATAGGAGGAGATGAAATGGAAGGCTCAAGAACTTGATCATGAGTGAGAATACCCAAGTTTAATTAGCCAAATCTCTCCTCAAAATCTGAATCATCATTATAATCATCATATGCTGAAGAATCATTGTTTGAAGAATCACTGTCATCAAGAGGAACAAAATCTGCAAAGGAGTACAACTGAGAAGAGTGATCCACTATCCCAGTAGCAATAATTGCCCCATTCTCCAAGTCCTTGATGAAAAATGAATCAGGTGTAAATTCCATAGTCTTCTTTGTAGCACCATTTGTGATTTGATAGATAGAAAGAAGGTTATTGGTCAAGTGTGGAACACACAACACATCATTGAAGTGTCCCTCCCTAACATCAATACTTCCTTGCCCAATCACATTCATGTAAGTGTGATTTCCCATCAAAATAGGTGGACCTTTGCAAGGCTCAAATGATGAAAATATGGACTGTGAAGAAGCCATATGATGAGAAGCCCCTGAATCTAGAAGCTAGTGTGTGTACAATTGCCACTTGTCAAAATGGATCAAAGTGGACTTTTGATTTTGATGATTACAATAGAAAATATGAAGCTATAGCAGACTCAAGAATATAAGACACAAGATCCCTCAAGGATCTAATCAATTACAAGTGCCAAAATAGGCCAATATGGACCATATTCTAAAATTAGTATGTCCACTCAGAATTTCTCCAAACTGATACAAGATCTAGAAAGTAGACAAAAAATTATGCACTTTCAAAATAAATTGCACTTGAAAATGTGTCCGTATGAGCCCGAACGAAGCCTCTTAAGTTGCAAAAATAGGGATTAGACATGTACAGTCACCAAAAACTACAATTCCTACAAAATATGTGATCCAAAACTAGAAAAGACCACTACCACTGAAAAGTTCAAGAAATTTTACCCATAACAAAAAAAAATTGCACCCAATTTGGAGTCCGGATGACCAAGTTATGGCCTCCCAAAGTTGGACTGTCAAATCAAAACTGCATATGGTGAGGGCTGAATTTTTTTTGAAAATTTTCTGATGTCATCAATTTGACATCTTAAATTTGACGGTCAAATGGTCATCTTGATAGTGCAAAAATGCCCAGATTTGATGGTCATACAGCCATCAATTTTACCTTCAGGGAAAGCTAATGCAACCACTATCTTAAAATTGATGTCTTGGAGACCATCACATAAATGCAAAAGACGGCCCAGTTGAAGTCCAAATGGCCATCAAAATTAAGACACTAGAAAACCTACGAAAAATAATTAAAAAAAAAACAAAAACCTTTTTGTCTCTTTGCCACATGGTAGCTTGTGATTTGTTTCTGGTGAGTTGTCATTCGTCATTCACGTGGAGGAGGTTGGAGCATAGGTGGTGGGGGTTTGGCATGCATGGCACTACAGAGGTGCTTGCCGGTGGAACTTTCTACCGAGCGGAGGAAGCGCGTAGGTGGAGGGCTGAGTGGCAGTGGCACAGAGGTGGCAGAGCCGTGGAGGTGCTTGTAGAGTGGGCTGCCGAGTGGAGGGCCGGTAGTGTGGGATTTTTATGCCCACATTTACTGTGCTAGGGTAGACTAAGGGGTTTTTAATCCCAAATGCTCGCTACAAATGTTGAATGGCTCATAAGTGAGCTTATCCCCCGCACGAGCATAGAGTTCGGTTTGTCATTGAGCTCTACTCGGTGACTTCAGCTTAGTTTTTCTTGGAATTGTTGCTGATTTAACCTATAAACTCTGTCTAAAACCACAGGCCCAAAAAGGGCAAAATTTTTTCCACAAAATATATTCCAAAAATAGAAATACCCAGATCTGAAATAATTGACGAAAATAAAAATAAAAATAAAAATTCAGATCTGAAGTAAAAAATTGCTAAAATAATTACCCAATTTGTAGATCGGGCCTTAGAGGTCCGATTTGCAAAAAAAAATTGCCTCAAATTTGACTTTTGCCCAAGGTAGGCAAATTTATAGTCAAAATTTATGGAAACAGCCACTCAGATGCAATGGTGAGGTCCGATCTTGCTCAAAATGCTCCCACAAAATGCTGATCTTGGATTTAGTTCGCGGCCCTCCAAGAATTGAAGCAATCAATGGCTCTCCAATGACTATGCAATGAAGACTTATTTGACTCTGATACCATGTAAGAATTTGCCTAAGGAAAAGAATAAACACCAAGATCTAGAAGCTCAAGAGATAGCACAAGAGAGATAAAATATGATATGATCAAATGATCAAATAATGAATGATAGATTGAATGATTGATTGATTACATACAATGTAGGAATGCTTGAATATATAGGCAATGCATGGTAACTAGAAGATATGCAAGTGATAAGCTATCAACTAGACATGGTGGAATCACATGTCCACCAAAGGTGGATCATCCTCCATTGTACATGAAAGTATGAGAAACATGTGTAACAATAAGAGGATGATAATGTGATAAGAGCACTAAAGGTGGATCTCACACACAAAGAGGTATGTGATGACACTATCACACCTAAAGTGGAAATTATCCTAACCATGTGCTAAAATGAAATGCAAACTCCTAGGTGTGTCAAAGACAACTAATACGCAAATGCATTATCCTAAGTAAACTTAAGTAAAGTGTAATTAGTGAATACTTAATTACACCAACAATTGGGACTGGGTCTATCTTTTGATTTCTATTTTAGTCTTGTTGTATTTTTGTTCGGTCTTGTCTTGTAGAGCTTCATGGATATATTTTGTAATTTATTTTTAAATTATTTTAGGTCCCTTCAAAAGCTATTTTTGCCTTAATAAAAAACATATACAATGATCCCCAATCTAGTTAACACCTAAATGTGATTAAAAATCATAATCTGGTAACCACTGGCACATACATTAGTAAAACCATCAAATCACCTCATAAGCCATATAATCTTAAATATCTCATAAATCAAATAAGCTAGATACCATCAAAACCATAGTAATAATCTCAAAATGAATACATGAATAAACTTAAATGCATGCATCTGACAATGCCATTACAAAATCATAACATGGAAATAGTCACCAAATCACATAAAGGGATGAAGGTCAAATCAAGTCACTAGGGAAAAATGAATCCTCAAAACTCAGAAAAAGCCTCAAAAGGTCTAGCATTATGAATCAATTATACAACTAACTACTACTCAATGGTTATCACAACCAAGAATAAGGACATAAGAAACATGTCAATTCAACAACATAAATTAGATCACCTCAAAGGTAACAACCTATCACAAGTACCATGTGATCACATAATACAAGAATATATCTATCCATGCCTAGGGTGAGCTCAATCAACCACATATAGTAACAAGAAATATCCAACGACAAGAAGGCATCACAAGAGATTTTATCCAACTACATAGAAGCACTAGCACACATAAAGCCAAAGCCACATCCATTAGGATGTCATGTAGAAATAAAATGGGAGAGGCACTACAATTCACCACTCCCCTCTCAGTATTTTGGATGTTCAAAAAACCTCATGAAAGAAATTGAAGCATTCATTAGGATAAAAGGCATTCCAATCTTGATGTCAGACTTTGCCTCTAGTTCTAGAACTAGTGTTAGAATTTGAAGTGTGATTTTGAACTCTGGATTGTTCCAAAAGAGATATCAAATTCAGAAACTCCTAGATTATTTTTTGATAATTATTCCATTCTCGATGTTAGAATTTTCCTCTAATTTTGGACGTAGTGGCAAAATCTGAAGTCTAATTTTCAACTCATAGTTTTTTCAAAAGAGCAGTCATATTTTGAAACTCCTAGATTTTTTTATCATAAGTGTTCCATTTATTCTCTTGATGTGATAGTTAGTTTCTTATGAGTCACTATTGATGAAACATAGGTCAATGATTTTGACTTAAAAAACTACACATTTGAATCTTAATAGAGATATCATAATTTGAATTGCTTTGGAAAATATATCCTACTTACCAATTATTGATCTTAAGGGGCTTTATAATGATTGGTTCATGAGGGACAAAAATTGCTGAAGGTTTTGCAAATGTGGTTGCAAGAAAAGTCTAATTAAACTTGTAGGAAACTTTGTGGTTGAGCGTGCTTGATTTGGTGCAGTGTTCATGAAACATGGGTCAACAAGTATAACTCAAAAATGATATATGTGAATTATGATAGCAATAGAGCAAAAGGTCTTTTCATTGATTTCTTTGATTATGAGGATGATCAATAAACTATGTTTTATGTTGGTCCATGGAGGTTGTGTTGGCATTTTATGTAGGTGATATGTGTTTTGGTTACATGATTGTATTGTGGTGTTTTCATTACTGGAAATATTATCTGTTGATGATAGGAGATCAATTTTACCGATGGTGTTGAAGGATCTAATTTGCAAACCAAATAAGTGTTTAGTCAATCGATAAGAAGATAGTATGCAAGGTACAGGCAAATGGATCTAGATTTGGAGAAGTAAAGGTGTGTGATCATTCAAATATTATCTACAAGGGCATATTTCACTACATCTATGATCAAATCCATTAGTTTGAATAATTCAATAAGTTATTGAGGATTTAATCAACACTAGTACAGTAAGATTAGAGTACTGGTTGATATTGTTGGTTAGATTGGTATTGCGGTCAAATGTAAGTGATAGACCAACACGTTTTTGAGATTATATGTTTTGGGATAACATCAAGGATGTTGAATTTTGGTTTTGGCACGTTCTCTCATATGTTTTTGTTGGATTTTAGTGTCGACTTGTAAAACACTTTTGGTTTCTAACACCGACTTAAGACAAGTATATAAGTAGTTATGAAAATCGTTAAGTATGTTGTTGCAGTGGTATGTGATGATTGAAAGTGATTATTGAGGGTAGTATAGAGGTAGTGGAGTTTTCAGAGAAGAAAAATTGATCCAATAGTTGGATTTGTCTGGCACTCTAGTGCTAATTTCATATCATACATTTGAGTTCTTATACTCAATGCAGACTCTAACTGATCTATGATCTAAATACCTTAACAGGGTAACTTCTAACAGGGTGAGAAAGATCCTAATAAGTTTGAAGATCAAAATCCTTTAACCAAGAAACTCTTTAACTAGAGTTTTGAAATCCCTTGATAGGGTAGTCTTTAACAAGACTTTTGTAGCTTCTAACAAGGCTAAGTACTCTTAACTAGGTATAACCTCAGAAAGGCTTTTGTAATTACTCCTAAAAAGGAATATTTGATGGTGCACTAGTGAAGTTTGTGGACATCACCACCAGACATGGTTTTCTCTCTCTAACAAGGGTTTCCACAAGAAAAAATACTGTCTTATGTTCATTATGTGTGAATGGTTTACTTGTTATACTTCTATGTTATATTATCTTTTTCATGTTGGTTATTGCGGAAGATTATTGTTAAAAGTTTCATATTTCTAGATGCACTAATTCACCCCCCCTCCCTATTAGTTCCTTATAATACTAACAGGTTGGATTCACTTTCTATCTTAGTGTCTCTAAGCTTCTTTAAATCCTTTGAAAGATTCTAGTGATATTTTACCTATGTGAGTAATATTTCCTTATCTTCTCCTTCATTTCTAGTGTGGTAAAGCTTATGAGGCTACTAGTAATACTTTACGTAGATTATTGAAGGTGGACTATATGATCAAATACTTTGATCATATTTAATCATCTCACATTCCAGTTGAAGTTGATATTTCAAAGCTTTTTGTATTGAGGTCATTCTATAGGTTAATGATATATCTTAGTGGCAAACTATGAGGTGATTCTTTTTGGCTATAGGAGTTATTTTTCTATTAGGTATTTGACTTATTATTTCTCTTGGAGTGCTCATAGATAGAATTCCTCAACTTGGTGGATAAATGCCATTTATGACCACCTTAATATTTTTTCACGTTGCTATTTTTTAGGATGATGATCTTTTTGAGGATTCAAAACCACCCATTCATGTTTGTTCTCCTTTTGTTGAAATAATGTGTTTGAGGATTTGGGATCATCTCACGGTCTAATTATTTATGTCCCTCTTCATTTTGAATGGATTTACCTTTTAGCATTTCTTTCTATTCTAAATACACTTTTGATAATAAAATGATAGATGTTGGGTTTAAGGTTTCTTCTATTGTTTCTTGAGCTTATGTGTGGCTAACTAAATAATGGTTGTTTCTAAGATTCATAGTGGAGTTGATGATTCTTTTTCAAATTTAGTGTCCCTAATGACATCGTTCCATCTATCTATATTTTTCTATCTCACTTTCTCCTTTTGTAGGTCAATATTTCTGTAATTGTGTTGATGAATCTACCTAGATAGTTGTTTGATGTAAGAAGAAATATCTACTAAAAAGTATTCACCTCCTTAGATCAAGTTTTGATTCAAAATTACATGTATCCTAACTAGTTCCAACATTTTTTGTAACTAGAATTTGGTTTCCTACTTTGTTACTTCCATAATTGGTTTTGTACTAACATTGGTTTTTGATGGTTTGTAATTTTTAATTTTAATGGTTGGGCCCCTTTCCCACTTATAATTTAATCAAATATATATTTAATAATTTTTTTTTGGAAAAAGATAAACTCTATTTTCTTATAATAGACTAAATTCTATTTATTTTAAATAAAATGAGGATTAAATCATTATTTTGTTACTTGTTTAGATTCATTCTTAAGTATATAACTCTCAACCCTCCTTTCTTAATCTCTTGCCCTATCCAAGATCAATCAATAATTATTTATTTTTCAAATACAAAAATTTCATACCTTATTGCAGATTTAATTAATTGTTTATTTATTTTGGAAAGATAAATGTCCAAAATATCCTACAATCACATTATAACCATATTTTATTGTCAAAGGTCACATTTCAATAAAAAATTAATTTTATTTTATTAGAGTTAACATTTTAGACTTTAAAGGTGATGAAGATAGTCATAATGCCATTTAATGACTTTTTAGAATACATCATTTAATTGCATAATAAACTTGATTTTTATGTACACCTTAATATTATGAGATATCATCTTATTGTCATTTCCATTCCTTTAATCATCCATATTTGAAAAGTATTGATAGACAAGAGAATGGTATATGTGATTGGTACTAAAGTACAATCTTTATGCCATTAATTATGTTGAGAATATAATATTAAAACTATTCATTTACATAGAGATGAATAAATGAATAAATGAATAAATGAATATTAAAATTAATTTTTATATTTGAATTTATAACATTATTTTTAGAGTTGAATAATGAGGTAATAAAGGTATAAGATTAAATTGTAAGATACAAGTTCATTGTTTTTTTTTAATGAATAGTGAAATGGGTGAATTCACTTCTCACATTTCAAAACGTTGGCAAAGTTAGAATTAAATAACATTTATCTTCAAACTTCAATTTTTTTTTTCATATTCATTTGTATAGATTTTGAACATTAATCATTACTTATAATTTAAATTTACAATACCACAATTTCTTCTTACTAAAAAATTTAATATTCTATTTTTTAATTAAATAAAATTTGATTTTAAAAATACATTGATAAAATTATCATTGTTAACATTTCTATATCAAAACCAAGATTTAATGTCTTTAATCCACCTCTTTTTAAGTTGATGATAATACTAAATAGATCAAAGTGATAATATAAATTTTATAGAGTTCTACAAAAAATTAAAATATTATTAAAAAAATCAAGAAATTGAAAATTAGTGTTATAATATATAATAAGTAAATATTATAAAAAATATATGACAAAGTAGCACACAACACACATATTCATGATCAATAGTAATAAAATTTATTGGTTAACAAATCTTTTGTTGAAAAAATGTAATGTACATTACAAGTTAAACCTTTTCCTTTGTTGACGAATCCTTCTATCTAAATGTCTATCTATGCAATCCTCTTTTATAATAAAACAATTATATTTAAAATAATTATAACCATCTAGGAATATCAATAATCACTACTAATAAATATAATTGAAGCAATTATGAAAGATCAAGATTCACAACTTAAAATCTTATATTAGATATTCTAATGAATTTTTAAAACTAAGATCTCCATAATAAACACAAACACTAAACAACTTTTTAGATAAATTATATTTAAAAAATTCAAAAGTTATAAATTAAGTACAAAAGTATAACTATTAGTCTTTGTATATATGTAATATGATTTTTTCAATAATGGTCAAAGTTTTCAACCCTAATCTAGCACCTATAAATTGTTAGACTATAGATTCTTATAATTTAATATCTAATCTTCCAAATTGATAAAATCTAACATTTACTTATAATTAATAAGTACCAAAATATATTATGATCATTCATAAGAAATAATTTTCAAAAATAATTACTCAAAACAAAATATCCAATCAACATTAAATATATTAAAATGTTTGAAATAAAAAATAATTAATTCAATACTTCAAAAAGAAAAGCCTTTTATAAAACATAAAACCTTATGTTTACACTACTTTTTCAGATCCATAATTGAACAAAGAAAATGGGTCCTATTTTATTTTTGAAATAGTTGGTTAAATGATTTGAAGGGATGATTTCTACATTTAAATCAATAAGAATCATGTCATTCAAATCAATAAGAATCATGTCATTCAAGACCTGTCTTTTTTAGGAGTTTACGGTTCTGGTCAACATATATCTCTTACTCATAATGAAGGAGGTGGTGGGATCGAAACCAGTTCAATCACTTTAACAACTTCTCCATTTAAAACTCGATAATTTTCTTAATTATGAGGAGAAACAGAAAAAAAAGGTGATGTCGTTGAACTCAACACAACATTATGATAACAATCATATTCAATTATTTTCTTTGTAACAAATTTTATAACAAAAAAATTCTCTCTTAAAAAATTCGTATTTGGTAAATTTTATATGTAACTACAGAGGTCAGCTTAATAACAAAAAGTTATGTCAACCTTGAATTAGCTTTAAACAACCAGCATGTTGTTGCGTTTCTTACAAAGAAGGGTTAATTCTATTGATTTCAGCTTTGATATTTTTTAGTATTTTGTTGTTGCAAGAAGAAATGAAGATAGGCAGATTGGATCCATATTCTTGATTGTCTGTAATTTTGGTCATCCAAGTATTTTGTTTTTCTGATTCTAGTTTGGATTTGTGAAGTTTTTGTTTTTGTTTTTTCAGTTTTGTGTTTTTTTTTTTCTTTAAATCTTTTTTGAACATTTTTAAATCTTCTTATTTTACTTGATTTTATTAGATAAGGTGGGAAGGGCTGGGATCCATTTTGTTTTACTTGTTAATCTATTTTGTAGGCAAGAGGTTTTTAATTAGTATGAAAAATTAAATATATTCAGTTATATAATTTAAGGTGGTAAACAAGAGGAAAAATATGTAATGGCTGATAATGAAAGGAAAAATTGAGACTAATATTATTCTAACTTTCTGAATAAAATACAAATGTAATAAAAATTAAATAAATTATTTAGTTTTATTATAATAAAAATATATAGAAATTAAAGATTTGAGATATAAATAAAAGGTTTTTTGTGAAAACTTTTACAAAGAGTGGCAAGTTGATTTCTATCTTTAAGGATTAAAGGCATTTCTCCTTCACATTAGCTTTTCTATATGGTGCTTTATGGACGGTAAAGGGCCTCTGTGTTGTTATGTGATTTTTTTTATTGTGTTGTTAGTCTCTTTTATTTTGTTGTTTGTTTGTTTAATGGATATTGTGTGATTGTTGGAGGGAAAGGTACAACCATAGTAGTCATGCAACTTGTACTGTAAACCCCCCCAAGGATATTGCACAATTTCTAGTTGAAGAGACATCATCCGTAATATTTGTAGAATGTAAGGGAAATGTCTCACCAAGTAAATATTTGTATAGGAAAAGATTCAATGTAACAAAGTAAGAATATAAGGATAATTAGATAGAAGATGATATAATTAAAGAATGTAATAAGGAGAAGATGATATAGATAGAGATTTAAAAAATATTGTGTGTGCGTGTATGTACATGTGTATGCATTATTGGCATTGTGATGACATTGGGTGTTGACATGGTGATACATATTGGTTGCAGTCATAGGAAGCAATTGGTTTGGTTGTCGTTGATGGAAACTAACTCAGATCAGTAATGTAACATAATCGGTGAAGTGCAAGATACAATTGGTGTGAAGGTTAAGTGATTGGTATAGTAGGAAATTGGTTAAGTCTAGAAGATCGGTAGACAGAGAGGTCACACTTTGGTAGCGGTCAAACCAGATGAAGAATTATGAGTTGTCATCACAGATATAGTATCAACATGGTCAAAGTAAAGTGCGGTTCCGACCAAAAATTCTTTGGTTGATTGGTGAGAGAGATTTTGTTGACATAGTTATTCAAACAGGTAAGAACACTTGTATTCTTGAGCATTAGTTGGTAGATTCTAGATCGGTAAGCGGTATAGTGGTTGTGATGATATTCAATGTTATGATGACGTTGAATAAGTATTATAGAATCCATGAGGTGTTATTTTTGGAATCGATGCTATTGTTTAAGGAAGATCTAAGGCAGTGTATTGAGGAAGTCAAAATGTGTTTGACTATTTTGGAGAAATATAAAGTTGATCTTATTGTAAGTCGATGAGATCATAGGAAAATCTATTTTACATCAAGATTATCACTTTGTTGGGAAAGTCTTTAGATTTTAGGAAGTCAGTGATAGAAGTGTATATAAGTGGTACTTCTCATATTGAAAAGGTTGTTGTGAAGATTGATGTTGTTGTTATGGTTGATTATGAAATCAATTAGGGTTGCGACCAGAGATCTAATTGAGATAGAGTTGTGAGTAGTTGCAGAGAGCACATAAAGGATTGGATCTATCAACTAGTCAGTGCTACATCCAGATCACTCAACTTTTTGGTCCCTAGCAGTTACAGAAATAAAATCCCTTAACTAGGTGAACTTTAACATGTTCTTATTGTAAATCCCTTAACCAGGTAAACTCTTAACAATGTAAGTGAAATCCTCTAGTGAGGTAGATCTTAGAACATATGATTATACTTCTAACAAGGTACTAGTCACTTCTAACATGATGAACCCTTAGAAGAGGGTAATTGTAGCTCCTAATAGGGTAAAATCATTTACAATAGTAGTGGGCTTGTGGGTGTCATCCCCACCATGGTTTTTCCCTATAACCAAGGGTTTCCACACAAAAATAATTGTGTCATGCGTGATGATTTTTTGGATGCTTGATATTTCTATCTTTTATTTGTTTAGTTCATTTATATTACATGTTTGGTTAGGAAGTTATTATTGAAGTTATTCAGATCGGTGATCAAATTAGTTTATAATTTATTTGTATTGATTAAACCCACACCCCCTCTCAGTGACTAAGAATTATAACAATTGGTACCAGAGCACTGGTCCTCTTGTTGATAAGTCTAACAACTTGAGAGAAATATATACAACTATGGAGAATCGTAGGCATGAAATAGAACTTGAGAGTGCACACAATATGATCAATGAGATGAGGGAGAAATTGAAGAAGTCAATTTTTATACGAAGAAAACTTACTAAATAGTTGAATGAGAGTCAAGATTACATTGAGAAACTATTTGAAGGTAGTATGTTTGAAGATTCTGAATAAGCAATTACAGATCTAATGGATAAGAACAAAGGACTTGAAAGAAGAAGTGACAAATATGAAAAGAGAGCTTGCAAGTCAATCAGTCAGGATGTGTGAAAATCTTGAAGGAAAGAGAACAGATGAAAGTGCAAGGATGATTGTTGAAGATGCTAATAAAGTTGTTGAGGATTCTCTAAGAGAAAGAGATGAAGAACTCTATAGACTGAGACAAGAATATTCTTTTTATAGTAGCCAAATCCATGATACAACGAAAGAAAATATACAAGTTATAAGTGAGAATGAAGGAATTAGAGAGGAGAACATGAGAGATTCAAGAATGATTTGCAAACATAGAAATAAATCAGTGAGAAACTAAAGAAGTATAATGAGAGATCACAAAATCTTTTTGGACAATTGAATAACCAAAGGAGAAACCATGGTACAAATGGCCTTGGTTACACTGGTCAAGGAATATTTGAAGATGGAAATCCTATCACACTGCAAATATGTGTAGGATAAAACCTATGAAAAAACCCTATTCATTTGATGGTTATTTCTATAATTGTCATAAGTATGGTCATAATGTATATGAATGTAGATCTAGATCAAGTAGTAGGTCTAGCAATATATCCAATGGTATAATGTTATATGGATACTATTTTGCATGTAACAAATATGGACATAAAGATGATAATTTTAGGTCTAAAATTTATGTTCCTAGGTCTCCAATCAAACCAATAAATCCTAATGGAAAGGAAAGATAATTTGATGTAACATGTTATGTATGTTGTAATTATGGTAATATAGCAATGAATTATAGAATGAGAGCTCAAAGAGGTAATGTTGGACCTTGGAGGTCAACTGGTATGGGATGCTTTGTTTTCCATAGGATCAGTCACCTAGAAAGAGATTACCAGTTCAAAAACCAGTCATCTCACTAGTCAGAGGACATAAAAGGTAAGAATATTGTTGATGTTAAGGATGTTAGTTGAGAAATGAAGAAGATCTGGAGGAAGGCACATGAGAATAAGGAAGATAAATAGGAAGAGGTAAAACCATCTAAAGAGAAATCACCATCCTCTAGTGCAAATGATTCTTCTTCAAACTAAGCATACTATTTTCTTAGGGGGAGCACTTAAATAAAAATCCTTTATTGATCCCCTAGATATAAGAGTAGTAAGATCTATATGCACATTATGGTGTAAGATGCCATGATTTTGGCTTTGTTAAATCTTTTTGGAGTTATTCATAATTTTGTGTTGATCAAATTGATTTTTCATGGTATATACCTTTTATTGTTTGATATTAGTTATACCTATTTGATTACCTATCCGTGGATATGCATTTATTGGTGATATGACACTATTCCTACCATTGGAAAAGAATTGTTTTACCACTAGAAGTGCATAATGTCTATATCTTAATGATAAATAGAGGGAAGTGATTACACTTTTTACCTTTACATTCACTTGAACATTTGACACTAATTTTTTGTCGATGTTTTGAAAGCCCTAACCGGTCTTTTACAAGTTATCTATCTGGTTCACAGTTGAATTTATGTGTTATTATAGCTGGTTGAAATGGAAAAGAGAGTTGATACCCCTATTCTGGTGAACATTATTGAGAAGCCATAGCCCATGTTTAAGCTTCATTTGATCAAAGTGACAGATATTGATGTAAGATATAAAAATATACATAAAGGATTTCATATATATTTTTATATCTATGATGTGGGGAGTGGGGTAGAAAATGTTGTTGACATATATTACCTCCTAATCCAAGACAGGGAGATTCCAATTGATTAATCGGAAGGAGAAGATCAATGCAAAGAGGAATCAACTAGTTATAGATAAAGAGGGAAAGGGGATCTAATTTCTTAATTATAAAGTGAAATAATAAATTAGAAAGATTAGGATAAAATGAAACACTTACCTTGAAATGTAACAGATTTGGAAATTAGTGTTTTTTGGTGTCTGTACAGAGCTTCTAGAAATTATGCAACCAGATCAGGCTTGGAAACACAGAGAAGGAGAAAACCTATAAATCTTTTTCTTTTCTGAACCACGTCAACCATGACCCAAATGAAGGTTGACCTTGACCCCAATATGTCAAACTTTCCTTGCACAGCTGCGATGGAAATTATGTTCATGGATCTCAAAAATTTGCCAAAAAGGGTATCCAAATTTTCTCTGTAATTTGTTGTTATGCACCTATTCTTGCAAGAAAAATGGTTTTCTTGTTTGGATGTAAGGTTTTCCTTGGTCAAACCTTGGTTTTAGAATTAACCTTGAAATAGAATTAAAATGGAGAATGCTATCAAGTAGTAGAAGTAGATCTAACAACGAAACTATGATATTCAATAGAAATGCAATTGCATTTGAAATGTAAAAAGTATGTTAATATGAAATCCTAGACTCAACATTAAAAACCATAAATGTAAATCAAAATCTCCATGATTGTATTCTTGGAATCCACCTTGAAGGAAGAATGAATGAATCTTGAGGATGCACAAAGGATCTTTAAGGAAGATCACACCACCATGATGTATAGATCTAGGGTTTTGAATGATGAATCTTGAATGCTTGAACCAAATCCCTTCAAAGGATTGAATGCTTGAATCCTTGATCTTCAATGGAGAAATTGAATGCTTGAGAAGAAGACTTGAAAACCTTGATTGAACACTTGGAAGCTTGAAAGCATGAAGAACAATGGATGTTGATGATACTCAGATTTCTTTATCTTGCTTGCTTGATTATTGCTTTTGATCACTTGTTCACTTGATGATTGAAGATTAAAATGAGAGGAGAAGGCTTTCTTATATACTAGTCTAGGGCACAAAATTCTAGGGAGGTTGACATAGGAAAAATAAATTCTGATTAACCCTATACCCTTAGAAGTGGACCTAAATTAAATATATTTTAAGAGTCACCACTTTGAAACCCAAAACAACTAACTCAGTAGCTGAAAAATAAACTTTTGAGTTTCCCCCACATCCGAAAAACTTTTCGATGAAAAAGGGGGACCTGGGTCAAGGTCGAGGTCAACCCTGACCTAGGTCAGGATCAAGTTCAACCTTGACCTAGGGGTTTAAGACCCTTGGAAAATATGCCAGGTGGGAAAAATAGTACCCAGGGAGGCCCAATCAGAGCCCTAAATAGGCATAGAAGATGAAAAAGGGGAAAAAATTAGAGTATAACATGATGATGGCCCAAAACACCCCTAAAGAGGGCTAAATTTTCTCAACATGGAAGTGCTTCCATTTTAAGACAATACATTAAGACCACTTTAACAAGAGTATGGAAATCGAACATACTCATGGTAAAGTTAGGAGAAAGACTCCAGTGGTTCACACCAAGATAGAAAATCACTTAGTTAAGGACATGATCCCCCAAGCCAAGGATTCTAACTCAACATACATGCACAAGGGCATAAAAACAAAGAGAAAATAAAGACAAAGCTAAAAGACACAAAAAGAGGGGTTAGTACAAAAACAAACCCAAATCAACTAGCAAAGGAAACCTTGCTAAGAAATGCTTCCTATACTAATATCATATTTGGAAAGCTATCATAAAAGCATAAATGAATACATAAGAAAGACAAGAGAAAAACTATGAATAACATAGCTTTATGATCTAATCCTATTAGCATGAAAGCGAAAAGAGAGAAAAAGATAGAGTGATTACCTCACCTAGTAAAATGCCCACCTTACTATGAATCACCAAGGAGGGAGAGCCCAACAGGTAGCCAAACCTGATAGTTCACCCATGAAATGTGCTTTTTAATTATAATGTATCTTCTGATGTCTTTGGGAATACCCATAGATCCACATTCTTGTATCACTATAGAATATAAAATGCGCGTCTCTTCAAGATTTAGGAACTTATGTGCATTACCTTCCGAGGATTTAGTATATATTTGAAATAAAAACTATAGCATAAGGGAGACCCTACATATGTCCCCCTCCTTATCATGGCTACCTCATAGACAAGATAGGGAAGAGAAGGAGGATACCTACTTCACAGAGTAAGGAGATATCCTGTTAACAACAATGTACACTATATTCTCAGCGAAGATTATTGACCCTTACACCAAAGAGCATAGATAATCATGAAAAGGGATATGTCACTTATGGAAAAAGGATCCTCAAAGAGAAAGAGATCTTATCAACAAGACCTCCACCATAGAGGAGTGCTTTGGATAAAATATCATCTTTCATAGAAAAGAAAATAGGGATCAAAGATTCAATCATCAAGCCCCCTGCAATCAAGAGGAAGATGAATCTTGGAACAAAGGAAGAAAAATCTAACCCCAAAGCAAGGGAAAGAGTTTATAAAGAACATTATTTGAAAAATAAAGAAGAGGTGATGAGTTAGGACAACAACCTCTCACATAAAAGGATATCCATAGCCAAAACATCAGTCTGTATAATGAAATAATGTTGTAGAATAAAAAAATGCCACTAAGCTAAGGAAAGTAGATCCTTAGACAAAGAGAAAGAAAGAAAACCTTGCCCCCTAGGGATGAAAGAAAGGGATACCTTTTAAAAAAAAAATTCTTTAGAAAAGATATCATGAATACTAGAAGAGAGCTATGGATGATTATGAGAGATGGAAAGATATCGTAATACAAAACCATAGGGAAATAACATAGAAAGAATAACCAATTAAGCTCAAAACAAAAGACATGATAAGAGCATAATGGATCCTAGAGAAATGGAAGAAATACCTCTTTCTCCCCAGTCAAGAGACAAGAGGAGAAAAGCTCTACATTATAGAAGAACCAGGGGTATTCCCCGTATGGAAATTATGAAGGAATTCTAAAACCACATGAGAGTGAGATATAATTCCTAAAGCAACTCCTTCCTAACATACATCTTGAAATGCACACAATCAACAAGTAAATGTTTATTACTATAGTGAAAAGGACATTTTTACTTGGAGAGAGCATCTTTCAGAATAGGTTTAAAGATTTCTTTCTTAGGATTCATTAATTGAAAATACACCTTCTTAGCCACATCTTGAGGGGTATTAGGGTAATCTAAGGAAGATGTTGGAAGAACAAGATGAAGAAGAGGGTGATGATCAAAATCAACCTCCTTAGATTAAGATAGCGGAAAGACAAGACCACACATATCTTTTTTAGGGGATAGATGAACCGAATATATAATACCTTATTCATTAACACCAAGTCCTGAACCCTTACAACCTTGTTTAGCCATCATATTGTATCCTATAGTGTACATATCTTGTAAAGCTTTTGCAGGAGGGGATTGTTTACAGTGATCATGGGAAAAGGTTGTGTAAGGTGGAGTGATAGGTTTAGAAGAAGTTTCTTTTCTCTTCCCTTTAATATCATTATAGATCGGATAAGAAGGGGAAGGTAAATCCATGAATTCTTGCACATTTGCATCATGAACCATAGTTTGAGCCTCATCATAAGTGTCGGAAGAAATAGGAATAGAAGATGGAGAAATGGGAATGATAATATTAGGAATTAAATTAGAAAGGATAGGATTAGGATTAGGAAGATTAGAAAATAGATTAGGAAGGATAGGATTAGGATTAGGAAGATTAGGAGATGGTGTCTCATCTACAAAATTCTTCACATAATCCAAAACATAAATAAGTCTGCCACACAAATCCTTAATGAAAGTTTTGAAAGTAGGAAGACTAGTATTAGTCAATCTCATAATAGCATAAGCAAGTGAAACATGAAGAGTGGAAAACATAATGAAATGGATGATACTCTCATAAACATCATAAGTACTATAAAGAGATGCTAAGAGGAGAATAATGAGAAAAATAGACACACACCAAAGCATCTTAAGGATCTTCATAGTGAATGAAATGCAAGAAATGTATATAAAAGAAAGCATCCAACAACAAAAAGAAACAATTCTCTATTGCGGGTTCACCAAAATCTAAGATATAAAAATATATATAAAGGGTTGTATATATATTTTTATATCTATGATGTGGGGAGTGCAGTGGAGAATTTTGTGGACATATATTACCTCCTAATCCAAGACAAGGAGATTCGAATTAATTAACCAAAAGGAGAAGATCAATGCAAAGAGGAATCAACTGGTTATGGATAAAGAGGGAAAGGGGATCTAATTTCTTAATTATAAAGTGAAATAATAAATCAGAAAGATTAGGATAAAATGAAATACTTACCTTAAAATGTAGTAGATTTGGAAATTGCTATTTTCTGGTGTCTGTACTAAGTTTCTAGAAATTCTGCAACCGGATTTGGCCTAGAAACATAGAGATGGAGAAAACCCATAAATATTTTTCTTTTCTGAACTAGGTCAACCTTGACCAAATGAAGGTTGACCTTAACCCCTTTATGTTGACCTTGACCTACACAACTTTGACAAAAATTCTATTCGTGGATCTCAAAAGTTTGCCAAAAAGGGTATCTGAATCTTCTATGTAATTCTCTATTCCACACTTGTTCCTACAAGAAAAATGGTTTTGTTGTTTGGATGAGGGGTTTGCCTTGGTCAAACCCCTGTTTTGGAATTAACCTTTAAATAGAATTGAAATGGAGAATGCTAGCAAGTAGTAGAAGTAGATCTAACAATGAAGCTATGATATTCAATAGAAATGCAATTGTATTTGAAATGTAAACAAGTATGTTAATATGAAAGCCTGGACTCAACATTAAAAACCATAAATGTAAATCAAAACCTCCATGATTATATGATTGGAATCCACCTTGAAGGAAGAATGAATGAATCTTGAGGATGCACAAAGGATCTTGAAGGAAGATCACACCATCATGATGGATAGATCTAAGGTTTTGAATGATGAATATTGAATGCTTAAACCAAATCCCTTCAAAATATTGAATGCTTGAATCCTTGCTCTTCAATGGAGAACTTGAATGCTTGAGAAGAAGACTTGAAAACCTTGATTGAACACTTGGAAGCTTGAAAGCATGAAGAAAAATGGATGTTGATGATCCTCCTTAGATTTATTTATCTTTGTTTCTTGATTATTGCTTTTGATCACTTGTTCACTTGTTGATTGAGGATTAAAATGAGAGGAGAAGGATTCCTTATATACTAGTCTAGGGCACAAACTTCTAGAGAGGTTGATAGGAGAAATAAATTCCCATTAAGCCTATACTATTAGAACTAGACCTAAATTAAATATATTTTAAGAGTCACTGCTTCAAAACCTAAAACAACTGACTTGGAAGAAGAAAAATAAACTTTTGAGTTTCCCCCCACATCTGGAAAACTTTCTGATGAAAAGGAGGGACCTAGGTTAGGGTTGAGGTCAAACTTGACCCAGGGGTTTAAGACCCTTGGAAAATATGCCAGGTGGGAAAAATTGTGTCCAGGGAGGCCCAATCAGAGCCCTAAATAGGCACAATAGATGAAAAAGGGGTAGAAAATAAAGGACAATGTGATGATGGCCCAAAACACCCCCTAAGGAGGGCTAAACATTTTTAACATGGAAGTGCTTCCATTTTAAGACAATAAAATTGATATTTTTGGTGCCCTATCTATAATTCCTTGGTAAGTCTTGTTGATTGAGGATGTTCAGTCATATGTTTGTGGCAAGATTGAGGAACTAGGAGCTGGAGCTATTAAGAAATAATATGAAGATATATGTACTAATGGTGTGTTGAGAGATGAACACAAGCATCTACAGTGGAAAGGTTTAATATATGCGGTGGACAGTCCCACTGAATTCCATCCCGATTGGATTTTCTATATGTTAAACAAAGTGCATGATTAATTTATTTGGTTCGACAAACCACATAATATTTCAAAGAAAATGATTCATAGAGTTACTAGTTTTTTAGCACAAGGATTAGAATGGACACTGAGAACAATTGTGACACATTTGGTTATTGAGCTAACCAAATCCAGGAAAGATGGTAAATCTATGACTATGGATGATGTTGAAGATAGAGAAGTTTAGTTCACATCTATGGTAATAGGTTATCGGGTATATCAATCAAGTAGATTTAAAAACATGCCTAGTGGTGTTGTCCATACTAGTTATCAGATAGTGAAAGGTGATTCAGTGTATTATTCATGCAAGATGGTCAGAAGTCATTTTTTTGCAAACATGGAGAGGATAAAGAAAGACAATAAGAATTCATTCAAGTATGGTTCCCTACTAGTATGTATGTTTTTCTACATTCAAAATTTCTTCCCCGGTAGAGGAAAAGTTGTTTGGTCATAGGAAAGACCAGTAGTTGTGTATATAAGTAAATTTATTAAGGAATTGGGTGAAAAGTTTAACAATGTTATGTGGGGTTATTTCAAATATTTCCAAGGTAAGATACATAAGTGTGAAATAATTCTTGGTAGCATAGTAGAAAAATATAAGAATGATATATGTTTTCTAGTAGATACCAATTCATGTATAATGATGGCAGTTGAACCTATAAATTATTGGGTTCCACCAATGGGTTTGAATTAGATTTATAACTTATGAAGAAGCATTTTCTAAAATCAATATGGAACTGAAAAAACTAGTCATTGGAAGGAAAACTAGAAGGATGTTATCTACCCTTGAATGGAAATTTGGTATTGATGAAGAAGGTATATTTGGTACTAATAAAGTTTTACCTGAAGACCCATCATCCAACATTTCATCCACATATGAAAAAGTGAAGAGAAAGTAGAGTAAGCCCACAATAAAGGAAGTTGAAATTAATATGGAACTGGTAAAAAAAAACATACAAGAGAAAGATAAAATCTACAGATGAGAAGAATGATTAGAAGGAAACTGTAGAAGATGAAGATGTCCATACTAAGTTAGACAAGGATTCTAAAGAGTTGAAAGAGATTGGTATGAATAAATCCCCTAGTGTTGATTATATTTCCGAAGACATAATGGATACATGAAGAATGAGAGGATTTAGAAGATATGGATTCTTCAACGATGAAGAAAAAAAAAAGATAGAAGAGGATATCATATTTATCCTACATAAATTTTGTATGACTCCAAGTCAACTTTATAAATCCATACCTAAAGATCTTTATGATTTAATCCATGCAAGATGAAAAACCGCACTATCTATGGATAGAGAAATTATGTATAGGGCACTTAGTCAAGTGCGACCTGAGATGAAACCTGAAGATATAAAGATATTAGTTGAAGCCTACATATAGGACTTCATAATAAAAAATAGAGAAGAAAATATACTTATTGGTAAAAAAAATGTGTACAATGAAACTGTGGAGATATGGAGGAAAAAGATGTAGGAAGAAGAAAAAGAATAAAAGGAAGAAAAAGTTGTTGATAAGAAACAATAGGGTAAAGAACCAGTCATTTTGGACATTGATAAAACATCTACATATGAAAATATAATAGGTGATGTTATTTATGATATCCCTATATGAGTGCAAGACATTGAAGAACAAGATGATGAACTAGCACAAACTGGTGGAGAAAAAGTAGAACAAGGACAAATCAGTGAAGATGAGGTTATAATAGAAGAAATAACATGAAAAGATAATTATCCCTCACTATCCCATGTAAAGCATTCAGAAGTATTGATTTTAGAGAACAAGAAGAAAAAGTAGAAAGTCAAAAATAGGTTGAAGAAGAATATAATATAAAAAGGAAATTGAGTCTTGGAGAGTATAGTATAAAGAGGAAGCAAGAACCAGTGCAAGTAGAATAAGAAGAAAAGGAAGAGGATGTAGAAGAGGAAGAAATATTCACCACATCGGTAGGCATAACTAAATTGAAACCTAAGGAATTGATGAAGTACTCAGAACAGTTCACGAAGAAAGCTAAAAGAGATCAAATGATATCAAAGAAGAAGAAAGCTAGAGTTATGAGACAAGCCACAGATATCCTAGACGAGTTGGTCCCTAAGGTTATATGTGATGAAGATGATTCTTTAATAAATAAATTAGAAAATTTGATAAAGGATATTTCAGATCAAGACCTATATTTTTAGTCTATAGTGGTTGAAATATATTTGGGAAAGTGAGATACTAAGAGGGGGGGGGGTGAATTAGATATCAACCAAATTATACATTTTGACATAAAAAAATAAGCATAGCATAAGCATCAAACTTAATCACTATAATATATCTAATATCCTAATCATCATCCATGAAAATAAACATAACACAATGATTTTGGTCACCCAGAAACCCTTGACAGGTAAAACTAGGGTGGGGATGACACCCACAAATCTTCACTACTGCAGTATTAAATTTTTCCTTTTAGGGCTATAAGTTTGATCACAAAATATGATCTACCCTATGAGGGGTCTACCTTGTAAAGAGATTTGAGACTTATACAATCTACCTTGAAAAAGGATTTAAAAACTTACAACTAAGTAAGCACTCAGTTAAGAGATTTACTAAGGTTTGTTAAAACCACTATGTTAAGAGATTTACTCTAATTCACCTGTTAGCATGTCTCAGTACCTGATCCTTCAGTTTGTATTGTGATGCTAATTACATATCTTCTCCTTACACTATATATTTGATCTCCTTTATCGAATATGTCTCTTTTATGTTCTTCACTGCTCTTCTTTGTTTTGCTCGGTCATTGAACTCTATTTCTGATAGTCAAAGAACTTTTCTACTCTGCAAGTATGATAACTCCATATTCTTCTCCTCTCTCATGATACATTTTAGGGTTTGGATCTCATCTTATGTAAGAAATTACTCATCTACGATCTGGATTGTCTCCTTTTTCCGCTTAACGTTTCCCTAATTTTGATTGGTTCCATGAATTACATAGGGATTAATGATTAAAATTCTAAAGAATAATCACCTTTGTGATTTCCTCAATAAACAATAAATGTAATATGGATGTCAGCCAAAAATGTTTACCTAAGTGTTTGTGCCATAACAAACACATATGTCAAATTTGGCTTGTTTGACATTTGACATTTGATATCTTTGGCACTCGTCATTCATCATTCTTTATACCCCGATGCTCAGCACTGACATCTTTACATAACTTGACATAAGCTAACTTGGCTAATACTGAAGTACTCGGTGACCACTATCTTACTCGACGATAACTACTGCTTGGTAAATGTACAATACACATGACTCGACCTATACATGATGATTCGATCGCAGTGATGACTGACCAACATTGCCTGTAAAATGACTAAGTGTAAGACACTCATAGACAACAAAAATTAGGGATCAATAATCTCCCCCTTTGACATTAGTGACAAAAACACTTTGTCATGACATTTTCATTACATTTACAAGAGTACTTAGTACTAAATTTTTTTTCTATAGAATACTCCCCCTACAACTTAACTTGGTCTTAAAAAGAATTTTACATATATACATAAGACTTCCTATTTGACATACAATCAAATATAAACATTACAAAACTATTATGTCATACCATTTTTTTTCCTGTGTCTGCCTTCTACTTTCTTCTTTCTGATATCTTACATATATCTGCCTTTATTATTTTTTCATGTCATTATTTCCCCCTTGTTTTTGTCACTTGAAGTTCTTGGGGTGTGGGGGTCTTGCAATACTTGTCCAGGAATGGTTTGTGAAGCTGCATGACCATACCTAATGTGTTGTCCCAACTGAACCTTACAAACTTCAAAACCTTGGACTTCACTTCTAGCTTGGCAGCTAGCTCAACTAGGCTCTCAGAAATAGAAAGATGAGGGTTTGTCTGAACTAATTCCTTTGCTGTGACTAACTCCCTTTGCAAAGCCTCAAGATGAGGTGTTAACATTTTTTGGATAGAGAGTAGTCTATCCCTTATTTTACCATCATTAGCCACCAACTTGGCTAATCTTCCTTGGGCATGTAATAATTTGGTAAAATGCATAGAGCTGGAACTTGCATCCATGCTTAGTGAGTGACTTATAGACTTTAGATCTAACCATAATTTGTCTATCATATCTTGGCTGTCCTTTGTAAATTCTTCTACATTGCATAATTTCTTGTACAAAGAGTGTGCATTTTGTACAACTTCTAAATTTGTTACTAAGGTAGAGAGTTCTACCCATTTTATTGCAATGTCTATAGAGACCTTATTGAATACCTTGGTCTCAAATTTTATTTTTGACCACTACAAAAACTTGTCATTAGCCTCACTATTATCATCAATCACTTTCTTGACAATGTGAACAAGTTTCTCCATAATAGGTTTAGATTCATTTACATCAGCCATCTCAAAAGCATCTATGAAAATACATTTTATCTCATGAAGTACCTTCTATTACTGATGTTCCCTTCTCATCTATTCTTGTTTACTCTTCTCTTCTTCAGTAGATCTTGTAAAATTTGCATTTTTTCGTAAGTTAATTATCAATGTGCCACTTAGGAATCACTATAACTTCTTCGAGTGTTGCCAATGTAGTAGGAGATTTCTCCTTCTTCTTTTGTGACTTCTTCCTAGGTGTAGTACCACTCAATATCTATTTAAGAGATTTTATTGCCTCTTTTTCCTTAGGCTCTTGATTGTCATGCTCTTTCTCTTTCTATTTCTCCATCTTTTTCCTTTTCCTTTTCCTTTTTTTGTTCCTCCACATGAGGACTTACTACTGCTAATATAGACTATTCTGCTTTCTCTTTTCTTGTCTCCTCGGTAGGTATAGACTTTGGTGCTATTGCTGACTTGTCCTATTCCTTGGTCTTAACACTTTGGGAGATTGTGTAATCAATGGTGACTATATGTGGGATGGCATGGGTAATCTCAATAGTTGATGAGCCCTCAATTTGTGGATAATATCACACTTTTAATAATACTAGATTGATGTTCAATAGAGATGTATCCTTGGTTGCCTCAGCTTGAATCTCTTCCTCTGTCAATATGTGAGTTCTCACTAGATTGTCCTCAGTGATATCAAAAATAGTTATTTCATCCAATTTTTTCCTCTCTCTAGACTTCTGAGTTGATTCCTTTTGAATCTGATGTTCACTGATATCCTCATTATCCAATCAACTTCCTTGGATGTGCGTGCATTATGTTGTGCACTCTTATCAACTAAAAGACCAAAAAGTATTTCCACAACCTTAAAATTTATTATACAACATCTTCAACCTTGTGTTGAAGGATGGAATATGAACAGAGCTTGGGAAAAAATCTATTCCTATACTACTCCATACATTATTGAATGTATACCGGGGATAAGTTAGGCATGACTTGAGAAAGAGTGATCTCCCTGATTTACTTCTTGGTTGTTAAGGAATATTCCCATTTATGTGCTATCCTCTGGTATAATTCATCAAGAATCAAATTTCCTAATTGAAGTGGTGTCATCTTGAATATAGAAAGCATCTCAAGCATATCTTGTTCTACTCTCTCCTTGTCCTCAATACTCAGTTTCTCAAATCTTATTTTCTTAAAGCCTTCTAGGCCAGTAGTACTCTTAATGTTGTGGCATATTTCATCCACAGTTAGTGATCTCTTCTATGATGGAACCTTTTTCTTTACTTCCTCATCACTATTAGTTTCTTAATCATCCTTCTCCAAGATAAGATTCCTTCTTGGTTTCTTCCTTATTTGACTCAGCACTACCTTAGCTTGAACTAGCTTTCTTTTCCTAGATGCAGGGGTTTTCTTTTGAGGCTCGGCAACTATGATAGTAGAAGCCACTCTAGTTCTTGGCCTAAGTACTGGTGAGGAGATGGGCTTAGGTTTCTATATTGGCTTCTTAATAGGTTTAGAAACTGATGCCTTCTTTCCTTTCTTTACTACCACATTCTCCTCTTCTCCACTTTCTTCCGACTCACTAGATTTGTCCTCTCCTAAACACTAAGTCAATTCAAGAGGTGCATCTACCTCTTCTCCTCCTAACATTTCCTCAATGTTTTTCACTATCTTCTTTCTTTTTCTCTCCATGGTGGTAGATTTCAATCCCATGGTTATTTTTGCCTTAGCTTCCTCATAGGTTCCAAAATGTGTGGCCTTCTTGTCAATTTCCTCAGCTAATAGGGCTATGATTGTTGTTGTTGTTTCATCAATATTTACCTCATAGGGTAATTGCATTAGCCATGATACCCTTGGTATAATTTCTTGTACATATGTATAGTCTATATCAACTAGAAAACATATGTCTTTATAATACTTATCCACTAGAGATATAGGGATCCTTCTTCTCTTCCTCATTTTCTTCTTAAATTCAACAAAATAACTCTCCATTACACTTTCAAAATTTTCACCCATTTGACCAATGAACTCACTAATTTTTACTGTCACTGGTCTATTCTTATGCCATTCTACACCTCCAATAGTAGGAAATTTTTTTTGAATGTAGAAAAATAAATAAACAAGGAACCAAACTTACACATAGAATTATTTTCTTTTTGGATTGATGTAAGATTCTCAGAAAGTTGTGTTAGTTGGAGATCATAAATGTCATATGTATGATCCTTCTTTATTATCTTCCAAGCTTGGTCCACTGCCATGCATGGGACACTATCCAATCGACTAGACTAATAAAATTTGTGAGCTATTACCCTCACTGCAAATTCAATTTCTGGGTCCATGATAGTAGAAATAGTCATACCTCATTTGTTCCACACTACCTGGGTGTTTTATTGTATTTCCTCTTTACTTTGACATCTCATTGTCTTCTTTCCAGTGAGTTTAGGGTATATAGTTACCCAATGAATCATATCTTTTGTAAGTTGGACTAGTCCATCCTCCAACCAAATTTTTATATCATCTACTCAGCTCAGTACAATCTTCATCCATTTAAATTTGAAATTTTATGGGAAATCAAGATCATGTACTAACCCTCACTTGGAAACCTTCTGGTGTTCCAGCTTCAACACCCCATTGCTGCAAAGTTTATCATACACTTCTTTGAGCTCAAAGTCTCCAATTTCACTAATCTTACACATGTAACATGAACAAATGCCATTGATCATTAAAATTTTTAGAGGGATAGATGATAGGGCTCCAATCAAATCTCCCATAATTTCACTTTCTAGAATGACCTAGAACTTATGTGGCTCGCATGCATCGTTACTCACCAATTGAACATTGAAAACCTCCTTCCCTTGCTTCTTAACTACAACTGATGATGAAGATGCCATTTCTTCAAACTTAAGGGTTTAACTTTTGAAATGAATAATTTGGTAAAATACCTTGCACAAGTGTATCTCATATATTTGCCAATGGCACGTTGTGAAGATTTTTACAAATCATACTTAGTACTAATCGCTCTCGTTAATTGCTCTGAGAAGTTATCAAATCAATTGTGAAATGAAAATAAATAGTAACTTCCCACTTTATACACTTCAAATAGTCATATTAGGGCTTCATTAATGATCCAGACACTTTCTAGGTGAGATAAAGTTGTCTCGAAATCTCATGTCAACTTGGTTAACATAAGCTTAGTTGATACAACCATTCGGTCATAGCTTGGTGTACATTACATCTCGACTGTCACAGGAGCTCATCAAACACTAGTGACTCGGTCACTATAGACTAAAATATTGATGCTCAACATCAAATATACAATGTAGCTCTTCACTCAAATCTTGTCCTAATGAATCTTAATTTATGAAGATATGGACTTTATCTTATCAAATGTAAGGAACTGATGTAAAATAAAACATTATAAAATTCATTTCCACACATATCATCTTTCCTTTGTTCGAATTAGTGTGATCACCTGATCCATCGGATTGGGTCACCTCAAGTTCAGTTACTCCACTATTTCTTTCTTCCTCTTTCTTCGTCCATGTCTTGTTGATCTGATCTCTCAGCTTCTCAATAGTTTCTTTATTCTTGCTTTATTCATTTCTTGGTATATGTGCTCTACAATCTTTCTTTAAGTTACCAATATTTTTTCATTTGTAGCACACCATACTTCCATTCATCCAACTCTTGGATTTACCTCTAAAATGTGTCTTAAAATAGTTTTCTCCAATGTGACCATATTTTCCATAGTAATGACAACTATACCATGTATTATAGTCCCAATTGTATGTATTACCCTTCTTAGGTGCCTTGGTATGTTGATTGGATGTCCACTTAGCTTTGGATCTACAATCATATGCTCTATGTCTATATTTATGATATTTGAAACAGTGACCTTGAAATCTAGGTGAGGTAGGTGGATTATTGACCTTTGTCTTGCATTCATGTGCCTGATGTCCATGCTATTAATAGTTAAAGAAATATATATTGAAATTAGGTTTAGGATCAGACTTACCATATTTTCTTTTGTAGATGTTGGTTGTATTTCCTAGCTTTCCACAATGATGGCATGTAGGCTTATTGTTCTTTGGCTTTTCATTCCTTTGTTATCCACTCTTTGACGATTCTCCTTCCTCAGTGGATGATAAGTTCTCATCATGTCCAAGTCTAGATGTATCACTAGATCTTCTAGGTGACCTTAATAGTTCTTCAAAGTATATTATAGCTTCATTAGGCTTGTTCATCCTTTCATTGATCTCTTTTTTAGATCTTAGTTCATTCTTGAGTTGACTATTTTCTAATCTCAGATTTATGATTTCCACATCTTTCCTGCCTAATTCTTGATTAACAAATAGCATTTGATTTACCATGTCCAGTTGATTGTTTTCCAATCTTTGCATGTCACTTGTCCTTTCATCAAGTCTCATTGATATTTGTCTTTTATCTTCTTCAGCCATTGTCTTATCTTCTTCAACTTTATTTTTTTGTTCTACAATGTCATAGAGTCTTACTGATTATATTTCTTGTTCTCTCTTCAGATTTCTGATGTTCTCATTCAATATGTTGTTTTTCTCAAGCAATTATTTTATGGATTTGTCATTTTTAGTAGAGTTTCCACTATCAAATAGTCTTGTAGTATCCTCTTCTTGATATTGTGTTTCATTACATTGTATTGCTATTTCTCTTCTTCTTCTTGGGGATTTCTTTAGTTCACCTCTGGCTGCTTCAAGTTGTTGTAATGTAAGCTAAATGTCAATCTTTTGATTATCGATGATCTTTCCAAACTTATAAACCTCCATCTCAAGATCTTTGACTCACAAGTGGTTATAATTCTTTAAGAGACTAAGCTCTGATACCAATTGTTAGAAATCTATTTGGTAAAGTGAGATACTAAGAGGTGGGGTGAATCAAATATCAACCAATTTATACATTTTGACATAAGAAAACTTGCATAGCATAAGCATTAAACTTAATCGCTATAATAGATCTATTATCCTAATCATCATCCATGAAAATAAACATATCACAATGATTTTAGTTATCTAGAAACCCTTGAAAGGTAAAACTGGGGTAGAGATGACATCCACAAATCTTCACTACTACAATATTAAATTTTTCCTGTTAGGGCTACAAGTTTGATCACAAAATATGATCTACCCTATGAGGGGTCTGCCTTGTTAAGAGCTTTGAGACTTATACAATCTACCTTGGAAAAGGATTTAAAAACTTACAACTAAGTAGGCACTCAATTAAGAGATTTACTAAGGTCTATTAAAACTACTTTGTTAAGAGATTTACTCTGATTCACCTACTAGAATGTCTTAGTACCCGATCCTTCAGTTTTCACTATGATGTTGATTACATATCTTCTCCTTACACTATAGATTTGATCTCCTCTATCAAATATGTCTTTGTTTTGTCCTTCACTGCTCTGCTCTATTCTGCTTGGTCATTGAACTTTGTTTCTGATAATCAAAGAACTTTTCTACTCTGCAAGTATGAGAACTCCTCCATATTCTTCTCCTTTATCATGATACATTTTATGGTTTAGATCTCATCGTATATAGGAAATTAATCATCTACATGATTTTAAGATCTACGATTTGGATTGTCTCCTTTTACCACTTAACCTTTCCCTAATTTTGATTGGTTCCATGAATTACATAGGGATTAATGATTAAAATTCTAAAGCATAATCACCTCTATGATTTCCTAAAAAAATAATAAATATAATATGGATGTCATCCAAAATGGTTTACGTAAGTGTTTGTGCCATAACAAACACATATGTCAAATCTGGCTTGCTCAACATTCATTGTTCTTTATACCCTAGTGCTTGGCACTAACATCTTTACATAACTTGACATAAGTTGACTCGGCTAATACAAAAGTACTCGGTGACCAATGTCTTACTCAGTAGTAACTACTACTCGGTAAATGTACAATACACATGACTCGGCCTATACATGATGACTCAGTCGCAGTGATGACCGACCAACATTTCCTAGAAAATGACTAAGTATAAGACACTAATAGACAAAAAAACTTAAGGATCAACATACAGTAGTAACTATGGAAGAATAGAAATTAGAGAAGAAGATGATAGGAAAACTAAAGGAGAAGATCATTGAAAATTGGAACAAATTGACAAAATTGGCGAAAGAGGTCAAGACTACATTGGTTAAGGTAGGATAACTTTTCACCAAATTATCTAATCACTTAGAGTTTGTAAAATATTTGGAGTAGAAAAGAGTTGAAGTTCAAAAGGAGCTAGAAAGATTAACTAGTCATCTTTCAATCCTATTTGAAGCTTAGTTACGACTTTCAGTAGTCAAATGAAGTAGTTATCGCAAAAGGTGAAGAAGATCCAAAAGGAACAAGATAGTAGAATGGTCAATATACTTTATCTACAATCATTTTTATCCCCTAAAATGGAGGTGATGCACTAGCATGTGAAGAAGGTAGAAGGAATAATTTCCCTATTAGACACGAGCATTGTAGAAAATATGGAAAAGCTAGTTTCTAGTTTATTTGAGAAAATTATTTCTGTAAGTTATGTGAAGAAGTCATGGGAGACATCCTTAGAATCAAACAAGATAAAATTCAAGGTAATCTTTGACATGATGTAAGTGTACCTTTGTAATTATTGTCAAAAGGGGATAATTTGACAAGAATAATATGTCAGGGAGCATAAGGTATTTTCCATCAATGCCAAAGGGGGAGTTTTTGGGATGTTTTCCATCAATGCCAAAGTGGGAGTTTGCTGGAAATATGATGACATTGGTTGTTGACATGGTGATACATATTGGTTGTAGTGATAGGGAGCAATTGGGTTGGTTCTCATTGGTGGAAACTAAGTTAGATCAATCATGTATCATAATCGGTGAAGTGCATGATGCAATTGGTGTGAAGGTAAAGTGATCAATAATGTAGGAAATTGGTTAAGTCCATAAGATCAGTAGATAGAGAGGACACACTTTGGTAGTGGTCATAATAGATGAAGAGTTATAAGGTGTGGTCACATAAATAGTATCAACATGAGATCTATTAGATTTCCACAATCCATATTAATGTACGTATTAGTTTCTGGATTCGATTGTGTAGTGAATTTTTTCATCAACATTTCAGATCATACTACATGATCCATCATCAGGATGCTGGAAAGAAAAGAACATGATCATTATGTTCTTTTCTTTCTAGCATCCTGATGATGGATCATGTAGTATGATCTGAAATGTTGATGAAAAAATTCACTACACAATCGAATCCAGAAACTAATACGTACATTAATATGGATTGTGGAAATCTAATAGATCTCATGTTGATACTATTTATGTGACCACACCTTATAACTCTTCATCTATTATGACCACTACCAAAGTGTGTCCTCTCTATCTACTGATCTTATGGACTTAACCAATTTCCTACATTATCGATCACTTTACCTTCACACCAATTGCATCATGCACTTCACCGATTATGATACATGATTGATCTAACTTAGTTTCCACCAATGAGAACCAACCCAATTGCTCCCTATCACTACAATTATGTTCTTTTCTTTCTAGCATTCTGATGATGGATCATGTAGTATGATCCGAAACGTTGATGAAAAAATTCACTACACAATCGAATCCAGAAACTAATACGTACAGTATCAACATGATCAGATTAAAGTGTGGTTATGACCATAACTCATATAGTTGATCTATGAGAGAGATTTTGTTGACACGTTCATTCAAATGAGTAAGAACACTTGTTTTCTTGAGCATCAATTGGTAGATTCTAGATTGTTAAGTGGTATAGCAGTTGCAATGATACTTAATGTTATGTTGATGTGTAATAAGGATTATAGAATTGATGAGGTGCTATTTTTGGAATCAATTTTATTGTTTAAAGGAGATCTAAGGTGGTGCATTGGAGAAGTCAAAACTTGTTTCACTATTTTGGAGAAATATAATGTAGATCTTATTATAAGCCAACATGATCAGAGGAAAATGTGATTTACATCAAGATTATCACTTTTGTACGAAAGTATTTAGATTTCTGGAATTTGGTGCTAGAAGTGTATATGAGTGGTACTTCTCATATTGAAAAGGTTATTGTGAAGATTGATGTTATTTTTATGGTTGATTGTGAAATTAATTAGGGTTGAAATCAAAGATCTAATTGAGATAGAGTTTTGAGAAGTTACAGAGAGAAGATAATAGATAGAATCTATCAAGAGGTCAGTGCTACATCTAGATTACTCAACTTGATGTTCCTTAGCAGTTACAATAAGCAAATCCCTTAACTAGGTGAACTTTAATAGGTTCTTAATATAAATTCCTTAACTGGGTAATCTCTTAAGAAAGTCTTAAAATCCTAGATAGCAAGGTAGATCTTAGCATATCTAATTGTACTTATAACAAGGTACTAGTCAAGTTTTAGGCTAACATATCAGCACAACTAAATTTGAGTATTTCTAACTAAAAATTAATTTTCATCAAACGTATGGTCTAGCTAGATGTATTCTAGCTAAGTTAGATAAGTGCTTCAACTTTTACAATTTGAAATGTCTATTAAATGCATGTTTTATACCAATTTGGGTCTAATTACCAAATAAATAAAATTATTTTAGAAAAGTGATGCTTCAATATTTCCTACTCTTTTGAATGATATTTTTTTAAAATATAAAAATACCCCTTTGTAGAGCTCATATTCAAGATTATCATCATATAAGTTTTATATTATTTTGGTTAGATATAACATATTATAATTTTAAAATATGACAAGTAGGTATTTTAACATTTGAGAAGATATTTCTTGAAAAAAAGAAAAAAGTAGTAAAACATATCGGAAAAATTTAAAATTTATATTTAACACTAGAGGAGAAAGTCCTCTTCAAGAATGTGTAATTTTTTTGTGAATGGTGTAGATTTGATAGGGGAAATTTTATGGGAGAAAAAAATTGTTGATTTCGGATAAGTTCAACTTTGAGTAGTTATAATGGATAAAATATACATAGAAAACCAATATTTATTCTTTTGTGCACTATCTATACATGTCATCTATAACATATTTTGAAATCAGAGGAAAAAAAAGATTATTTTCATATACTTTTTGGTGGGAACTAGACCCTAGTTTTTCAACTTTTTTCAGTAATTACAAAATAGATTTCAAAAATTAAAAAACTACTTCAATTCTTGTTCAATTTTTTTAAAAACAATTATAGGCATAAAATTCATCCACTTTAACACATTTCATCATTTTACATCATCTTCAAATTCTAAACATAAATGACACTTTTATATCGTTAAAGTTGAACAATTTGCGTGTTGTTGACCTTTTCCTTTATAAAAGTGTGACACAGGTTTGTACTTTTACCCCACTTGTAACAGGGTGAACCCTAAGAAAAGGGTAATTGTAGCTCCTAATAGGGAAAAGTAATTTATTGCAGTAGTGGGCTTGTGGGTTTCATCCCTGCCATGGTTTTTCCTTCTAGCAAAGGGTTTCCACACAAAAATCATTGTGTCATGTGTGATGATTTATATTGCTATACTTTATTTGTTTACTTCACTTATATGCTTTGTGGTTAGGAAGTTATTATTGAATTTATTCAAATCGGTGGTCAAATTATTTTCTAATTTGTTTGCATGGATTCACCCCCCACTCTCACTGCATACAAATTCTAATATTCACTTTTTTACACGTGAGTGCGCAGACACACACACAATTATATCTATTATGCATTATGGTTTATTGTAATAAATTTTCTACTGATTTTATTTTGTTGACTATTTTATGCATAGCCAGGACTAACTCCTTATCTCTATCATATTTTAAAGCCTAAAGTGTAAATACAACATGAAAATTACTTTGGTCTTAGTAATTTGGTTAGTGCTATCATAGTTTCTTGTTGAATTTGGTTTTGTTATTAGTACCCTAGTTAAGTTGTGAAAAAAAAAAGTCATGAGTAAATTTAAAATGTAAGTTTCTATCTGAATAAAAGAATTGGAAGAGTTGAAAAATTTCTCATAAAATTATGATACTATCTCGTTGATGTTATCCTTGTGCAAGGGGGTTAGGCACCAAAGGGGTGGAGAATAGAAATTCTCAATAAAGATATGATACCATAAAAATAATTTCACCAAGACATGAGAGACAAGAAAAATTGAAGCTCCTATCCTTGGACATCTAATCTTGTTTATCAAACTATCAAGATAAAAAGAGCAATATGATCAACATATGTTATAGGTACATGGGCATACAAGAGGAAAGAAAATGACATATTTCTTCTTTGGTTGGTAAGGTGCTACTTACTATGAAGCACATGAGAAGACAATATAAGGGAAATGGATTCTTAGCCTAGTAAGGTGCTACTTACCATGAGTCATATAAGTTACACAACAATTAAACTAGTCTATAAAAGTTATTTATTCTAGTCGACTCTAGATATTATAAAGAAAAATAATAGATTACAAAAAACCTTGAAAATGATAGCCAAAAGGGGGGATGAAACTTCATGCACCAAAAAAAAATATTACTAAAATAAAGCCTCATATTGTAGAGTAATTTGAAAGATCAACTACATATATATATCATGGTGTTTGATTAATGTGTACAAACCAAACCTCATGGCATGTGCACAAAGTGTAAATATCGAATATAGTGTATTCCACTACATTAAAGTGACTGTGTAATCCATATTGGGAGCAATTTATTTAAGGAGACATACATATGTATGAAAGACAAGCATATCACATTGGTAAAATACCCCTAGACATAACCAAATCAAAGAGCAATAGTCACAAAACATATAATATTAAACATAAGGGATTTAGCATATGTAATGAAACAAAAATGCTCAAGTTGGATAAATGCTAGTAGTAATCACTGAGATGAACGGAAAAACTAAGAAGCTCATACATATCTTCTTAATCACATTGGAAGGAAGGATAATCCACTTTTATTAAGAGGTTCAAGTGCTAAGAGGATGCACACATTTTTTTGCTATTTGGTTAAAAGATGACTATGCAAAGTAGAAAACGGAAATGGAAGAATGGAAGAAAAAATAAAGTATTTAAGCATGTAGATAGATACAAACCATAAATTTTATTTTGTAAATAGATCTAAAAAACCAAAACAACAAATGACCTATGATCCAAATTGCAAATCAAAATAGTAGGTATGGAGTTCCTTTGAGGTTTAGGGGTGAGTAGGAAATATGGGACAAGTAAAATCACCTTATAACAAACAAAATATAATGAAAATTTATTAAACTATATTATCTCTTTGTCAAGCCTTCCTATAGTTATCTCCACAACAATTCCACCTATCACCTATATACAAAAATAGGAGAGATTATGGGGAGAAAGGGCTTTCCTTAGTCAAACCTCTATTTATGAACTAACCTTGAAATCATAATAAAATAATTGAAAAATGGATGCATGTTGTTAGTAGAAAAGGGTTGATAAGATGCAATACCTTCGCAAACCTTTATGGTGTCAAATTTATTATAAATATTCTTGAAAGAGACCTTTCATGTTGTCTTGACCTTAGATATAGGATTGGAGGAATGTGGGTGTCTTGAAATAAGCTTTGATCTAGATATTACTCCTTGTCTTCCATGTTTGATGCTTGAAAGGATGAATATAAATGTGAATGTACATTTCCATGATTTTCTCTTTGTTTTGAAAACTTGAGTTCTTGAATGCCTAGAATGATAAGGCATTGAGAGGATTTACAAAATGGGGAACATAGCTTCACTTTTATACCTCACCTAGATATTTTAGAGCCGAAAAATTTAAAGAAAGCCAATCGAGATTTAAGGATTTGACTAAAACCCCAAAATTTTTCTACAATTCAAATTTGGGCCCAAATTATGGAGTATGGGGTGAGTTGACTCATCCTAAATTGACACACTTTTCCTATAGTAGTAATCTCAGGTTCAAATTGTAGTTAGGGGTAAATTTGGATATGGGGATTTTGAAAATGCACATGAAATTGAGGTTTGATATCAAGATCAATACAAGAGACCCCTTATAATAAAATAAGGCCTATGTATGCAAGTGGTGATGAATGAGATGAAATAACTATTGAGAGGGGCTATTGGATTTTTAGTGGAAAATTTTTGCCAATTGGAGATTTGTGTCGGAGTGGTGAATTGAAAATTGGAAAATTGTTTGGTACTACTAGTTGGCCCAATCGTCTAATTTTCATGCATTGTTGGTGTATGTAGGTAAAATCCACATAGGCTTAGAAAACACATTAGTAGCAATAAAATAATTAAAATCAGCTACTAAATGATATTAGCCCTACAAAATAATAAAATCAAGCATAGATAGGTAAATAACTGAAAAATAAAAAAATCAAATAGAGTTACCAACACGTATCTTGATTCCATATATTTCTTCTATGGAATCTATTGGAATGGATGGATGAAACTCAACATTGGTTGTGACAACACTTAGAGTTAGAGATTTGATAATTAATTTCTAAATGATTACTTGATTGCTAGATAAAAACCCACGTAAGATAATTAATATTCATTCTAGGCCCCCGACAGGCATTGTCCGATGAGCCCACATAGTATTAGGTAGTTGGTTAGGTAAAGGAAAAGTTGGCATCCTTCAAATGAGAAAGAATGGGTTTTATATAGATATTCTAGTTGAATTGAATGGTTGAGATCAAATTGAGAAAATCAATATCAACAGTCGAAATAATTAGGAACTGAAAGATTTTTTGTAACCTTTAGAAAATGAAGATTTATTTCCAAATTGAACTCAAAAGCGGAGAGTTGATTTAGTAAACATAAGAGAAGATAATATTTAAGAAGATTTTTCTGATTTCAAAGATTAGAGTTTCCAAAATGCAAATTAGAGAAAAGAATTCATTTTTTATTTAAAGTTTTTTTTTTTAAGCCAACGTGGGAGGCCTAGCATAATTATATTTATATAACTGGTTCAATGACTGGTCTGTGGAAGAGCCAGAAAGAAACCCCAGAGTTGTAATCATATACATGCTAGACAATATAGATAATTACATTTGGTATTACGTGTGAAAACCACATCACCATACTTGATGGATGCAAAATACACAGACCCACTAAATGGGAAGATACAATGCAGTTTAACATTACAAGCCAAAAAATTCATACTCTGCCATGGACCAAAGACTAGTGCTCATCCATTGGGGATGATGGGCGGGGCATGAAATTCCAAGCTTGATCCCAACTAGTAGGCAGCCCTGAATCAGATACAACTTCCTACCCATCCACTGAAGGTTGAGCAGCCAGAGGAATAGTAGACGAATGCACTAGAGACAAGGACATGTTCAAGTCCAACATTTTTCTTGAGGAGCTCACGAATCTCTTAGAAGTAGGGAATGCAGATGGAGGCTGGACCAAAGGAAATGGAGAGAGGTGTAGGTCAAGAACAACATGAGCTATTCACTGAATTTTATCTGTTAATTCCTTCCCAAGGACTAGAGATACCATCTGTAGGTTGCTACTGACAATAAAATAACTCCTCTACTCCATAGCCCATTTAAAGCTATCATATGCCATGAAGTGTTTGTGACTAACCATGAGATCACGATGAGAGAAAAAACCACCAACTAGTGCATTGCTTGACTAGAAATCATAGTTGTGGAGAGAAATCATGAGCCGAGCCTCTAATATGAACTGGGGATGGACAACTTTGTTGGCAATGAGCAACACGAGGTTTTCTGATTGAAGAAGATTGACTAAGTTGGAGAGGAAGATTGAAACAAGTTGTGAAGGAAATACTAGCAATTTTGTTCTTGGTAGAAGCACCTGCTCACCAATTAATTGTCAAATCACTTGGTAGTGGAGCATGGAGTTGCAAATAAACACTTGCTCAATTTCAGGGCCATCAATCCTATGATGAAACAGAAGCTTAGAAGGGAGCGGCTGGATGAACACTCGGTAGTTTCTATGTAGGAGTTCTGCATGCAGATTATCACAAGTATTACAATAGGGTATCTCCATTTGCAAAACAATTCAAGATTTCCAATAGAGAACACCAACTAACAAGAAGGTCACAGAATCTCAACCTAGAGCTATAGTGAATATACAGCAAGCAGAGGAAAATAGGCCTCGAATGAGCAACAACACATTGGAACAGAGTATTTGAATGTAGCAACAGGGTACTCAGAAAATAGGCCAATAATAGGAAATCTGCCGTTACCTGTACTTTGGGATATGGCAGGAGCATGTCAGTTTAGGCACACATATTTTTGATGAGAAATATGTAAATCTTAATAGGATGGCAATATTTGAACTGATATGTGTGTAAATACTGATGGTAAGTGACTGCAGGAAGATGTTGGCAAGCGTACTTCACCGATAGCACATTCATTAGCATGTCATCTAACCACACAAGCAAATTGATGCTACACTGAAATCATTTGTACAACTAATGCAGTGTCCCTAAAGGCTTGAGATAACACATTTTAGTGGTAGGGGAAATGTTGAAAGCAGTCACATCCACACAAATTGGCATGAATCAACAATTAGTGGCATTCCTTATTGAGGATGTCTTGAATTTGAGCATCCTGTATGATGATGTTGTCCGAGTTGAAGGACATAACATTTTTCCCATGACATCCTTTATTAGCAAGGCGATCGGCCAAACCATTTCCTTCTCATAGTGTGTGTGAAATGTAGACAACTTGGAATGAATCTAATAATTGCTAGATCTATTGTAGAATATAATTGAGCCTCCAATCATGTGATACCCGGTTAATACATGCTTTAATGATTACCAATGAGTCACCTTCAATATAAATTTGCTGGAAATTTCCAATTTTAGCCAAAACCAAACCTTCAAAAAGTGCCTCGGCTTCTGCTAAATTATTTGTTCCAAAGGGGAGAGGGAAAATTTTTATTGCTAATAATGAGCCTAAGTGATTATGAATACATATACCTGCTCCTAAAATTCTCAGGTTTCCTCTTGATGTGCCATCAAAGTTAATTTTAACAATATCTTTAGCTGGTGGCATCCATTTAACTAATGCCCGATTGTTTACCTTAGCTTCTATTGGTTGATGACACCAACCAAAAGGTACATGTATACTTTTCCATTCACAAAAAATAAAGGTGTCCCAAGGTTTCATGTGTAGGTTAAACCTTAGCTTACTGTGACTAGAATTTATTACTTCGAAGATTGATCTTTCTAGTCCTGCTGTGATTTCTTGGATTGACGAAAAGATCTTTCAAAAGATTCTTTTGTTTCTCTCCCACCATATTGCCCATACAACAAGTGCAGGAATACACTTCCAAATAGCAAAGAACAATGATGAAGGATATAGATCTAGCCAGGATTGAAATAGATCCCATAGTTTGCATGGAATTGGTGTGTAGTAATGGAGTTTGTTGATGGCAAAAAGCCAACAATCTTGTGCAAATTGGCAATTTAGAAATAAATGATCTGAATCTTCCTACTGTTTATCACAAAATAATAAATTAAAGGGCTGAGCTATGTTAAGTCAATGAAGCTGATCACTAGTTAGTGCCCTATTCTTCAATGCTATCTAGGTGAAGCATCCAGCTTTTGGAAGAGTAAGGTGATTCCAACAAAATGAGTAGGCACACGAAGGAGTAATGGTAGAGTCCCTTTGTTGGACAAGTTTATATCCTTCTTTGATGGAGAAATTCCCTTATTTCCCAGGAGCCCAAATCAATTTATCCTCCAACATTGAGAGGTAGACTATTTTTTCTGAGAAAATGCTTTCCAACAGCTGAGATCCTTGGGGGGATAATGGTAGATTGTAGGGATCTTTCCATATCACTTTTCTTAAAAATATACATACCACTGATACATAGTCACAAAGGTAAAGGCCCCATATATTTTCCAAAGTAGCAATGATGTCATCTATATCATTCTTTTGGACTAAAGGTGGAGCACCATTCCATGAATCCCTCCAAAATTTCACTGCTAATCCATTATTGAACTCCCAAGTTAGAAATTTACATATGATTTCTCTAGATGATATCATGAAATCCCAAATGACTGAACCTTTGGGGGGGTCTAAAACTATGAGAATTCTAGTTGGATTGGGCTCATCCAAGTACTTTTTTTTCATAATTTGGCACCAAGTGTTATGGGGTTTGGTATACATTTGCCAGATTAGTTTCCCCCCAAAAGCTTGATTTCATTTTTGAAGATCATGAATCCCTGCTCCACCTAATTGCTTAACCTAAGACATATTTTTGAGGGATATCAAAGGGATTTTCTTTGCACCATTCATGTTTCCTATCCAGAGAAACTCTCTAATCAATTTTTGAATAATTCGAATGATCGATGGAGGTGCTTTTAGAACTGATAGGTAATAGTTTGGAATCACTGCAAGAACTATTTTGATTAATAAAATTCTACCTGAAAGAGATAACCACTGAGCTTTCCATGTCACTATTCTAGCTTTAATCCTTTCAATAATGGGTGTCCAATAACTAGCTTTGTTTTCCCCCATGAAAAAAGGAATACCAAGGTAAACAGATGGTAAGAAGTCAACTGAAAAACCAAGTAGTTTAACAATTTTATTGGATATAATTTGATTAGTGTAAACAAATATATTTTAGACTTAAGAGGGTAAAATTTTTGATTCGAAGCTACTGAATAAAGATCCAATGCCTTTTTAATCTGCCTGGCCTCTGACATGCTAGACACCCCAAAGAGTAAAGTGTCATTTGCAAAGAGGGAATGTGTCACTGAGATATTAGTTTGCCCAATCTGAACTCCTTTCCAACATCCAAGAACATGTTTATTCTGAATTAGCCTACTAAATGATTATGCCATAAGGATAAATAATACTGGTGATAAGGGATCACCCTGCCTGATACCTTTTGTGGAAGAGAAGAAACCCATCGACACTCCATTTATCAATACAAAGAATCCAACACCTGATATGCACACCTTGATCCATTTACACCAGCCTTTTGAAAACCCAAATTTCTACAGAACTTTAAGCAAAAATTTCCAATTAACCCTGTCATAAGCCTTCATCATATCCAGTTTGATGACAAAGTGTGATGCTTTACTAGTATTAATGGAGTGGAGAGCTTCATGTGCCACTAGAGCACCTTCCATTGTTTCTCTACCTGGTACAAATCCTCCTTGTGGTTGTGAGACAAGTTGGGGGATGAGGTGTTGCACTCTAAGGTATATAGCCTATGTAATGATCTTGTAAATCATGTTACATAGAGAGATTGGTCAGAATTATGTGAAAGATTTGGGTGTTTTGACCTTGGGAATAATGGCAATATTTGTGGCATTGAAGCTTTTTAACATAGATTTACTGATTCTCGATTCTTCTATTACCCCCAACAATTCCCATCTAATCCAATCCCAACATGTTTGAAAAAATAGCATTGTAAACCCATCTAGTCCAGGTGCTTTGTCTGGAGGCAAGGAGAAGACCACTGATTTAAGTTCCTGAATTGTGAATGGGGCCATGAGCTTGAAGTTATCTGCTGCTGAAACTATCGTGGGGATAGTCTCAAGCAATTCCACCATCGGTGTGGATACTAAATCTAGAGTTTGTGGGGGGCCTAAAAGGGACTTAAAGTATCTAACACCTTCATCTTGGATGCTTTGTAGATCAGATAAAGGGGTGCTCAACTCCGCATTATTGATAGTAAAGATGCAATTAACCGCTGCTTTTTGTTTTTCTGAAGCATGAAAATATTTCGTATTCTTGTCCCCCTCCCTTAGCCACAATTCTCATGATTTTTTTCGCTAGTACTCCTCTTCTCTACAAAAAATTTCCTCCCAATCCTGCAGAAGAGCTTTCTATGAATTATATGAATCTTTATCCATGCCTTGCTTAATAATATTACTATTTATGGCTTCCAATTTTTGTTTTACCTCTCCTTTTTCCTTGAAGATATTCTTAAAGACCTCTTCATTCCACTTCTTAATCTGATTTTTCATATGCTTCATCTTATGATCGAACTAATACATACTAGTTCCCTTAGTAACTGAAGTAGTAACCCACCACTGCCTAAGTAAGGGGAGGAAGGATGGATATCTCAACCACATTCTCTCAAATTTGAAAGATGATATTTTTCAAAGTCCTTGAGGTGGTATTGCCAAATTCATTAGCAAGCTGATAGGGAAGTGGTTAGACCCTAGTTGAGGCATGATTGCTGATTGACATGTGACATTTTTTAGTTTCCAATTCTATGATAGCAGAAATCTATCCAATTTGACAACTATCTGTGAATAATTAGCTCTTTTATTAGTCCATGTGAATGTACCATTGGATGGCTCTATATCCATGAGGCAATTATTTTCAAAAAAGCCTGAGAAGTCTTGAATGGTCCTAAGTGGAGGAGAAATGCCACCAATTTTTTCTGAAATTTTAAGGATAGCATTGAAATCTCCACCCATTATGACATGAGGGTCTATTAGCTGCTAGATCACATCTATTAGTTCCTACCATAATCTCTATTTATCCACTGTTGATGTGGGACCGTATACATTGAAGAGAAGGATGTCTAATCCAAAGGAGGATATCTTAATTGCTTGCCAATTTTCCTTCAACCGAAATATCTATCCTTGTATTGACTTTGGATCCCATAAGATAGCTAACCCTCTTGAAGCTCTAGCTGCTGGACTATGGATAGATTTCCAGTTTGGCCAAGAACCAATTGATTTGTCAAAAGTGTTTGAAGACATCTTGGTTTCTTGGAGGAATATGATATTTGGTTTTAAAGAATCTAGCTCTTACTTGATTCTCTTTCTTTTGTCAGGGACATTTAAGCCCCTGATATTCCAAGAGATGATCTTCATTGTTGACAAGGAGAACCTTTAGTTCTCCTCATCAATCTTTTAGAAGGTGTGAATTTACCATCAAGTGTTGACTGGATGCCAGCTGCTATTTCTTGTTTGATGAGGTAACCTTTTGGTTTTCTGCCTCTCTTTTTCAAAGTAACCTTATCCTGTAAACATTGTAGGGGTGTCTGCTCAATTGAGAGGGTGAGGTTATGATCATAAGACCTCTGGAGAGGCTTTTGCTCCAAGAAATTTGTTTCCATTTCCACTATGTTGTCCTGAATAATAACATCTTGGCTGACTTCTGGGTCATTAAATGTGTTATTTTAGATCCATTCACATATTTGGGAGGAGACATCATCTTCCAAAATAGTAGGAGAGTCCATAGAATTGATATAAGAACTGCCCTGGTCCCCTAGCTGAAAATCCAATGGTACCTGACCAAGATCTGAGACTGCCTCTATCTGCCCTGGTGATAGTTGAAAGCTGCTTTTGGTATCTAAATCAAAGTTGACACTACTTGGTATGTATGGATGCTAAACATCTTGTGATAGCCGCTCCATCATATCAATAGAATCACACTTTATGACATCTTCTCTACCACTTGAGGATCAACTATACTCTGACCAGCAATGTGCATCATAAATCCTTCTTCTTCTACTATCTCATATATGATTTTAGTGGCTAGCTCGGTCAATAATTGATCTGATAAATTCTTGAGTTGATGGTTCGCTAAAGCTTCTTTGTTAAGGACATCATGAAAAGGTGGCATTTGAAATGGGGATTCCTGGAATGTAAGCTAGTGAACAAGGAAGTCCATTTCTATATTTTGTGGAGGTGCTTGCTTCCAACCTAGAAGAGGGGTCTTGTTGGAATTGTAATAGCATAGAAGTATGAATCTAACCATAAATTAGAAGAAGATTGATGTCTCATAGGAATGAAGAGGCACTGGGACAGTATTCGTGGGGTTGTTTTTTGGAACTAGAGCTTTGTTGTGCCTAGAACTATGCAGGACCGAATGAACTGAATATTGTTTGGGGTTTGTGCAATGATCCTCACACATTTCTAGCTGTGTGGTATCTTGAGAATTATAGTGGATAGTGAAGTGCCATAGCTGATGTTGGAATAACATAATGGTCTTCTCATCCTGAATAACAATTGCCTGTTCCCAGTGTCCCCATTTTGAATTTAGGGAAATGTATTTTGGTAAACCTTTTGCCAGATCAAGCAGGATGCATAATCTAACCTCTCGGTGTGGTTTCCTAAAGGGGATTAGGTCATGTTTGACAAATATTCCAAGCCTATTTGCAATGATCTCAATTATATCCAAATCTCTATATTCTAGAGGTAATTGTGGCAGTGCAATCCATATTGGAAAAAATAAAGGGGATCTTCCCTTAAATTTTACATTCATAGTCTATATCAAAGTAAAAAGCCCCATACCTTTATAGAACCAACTTTTATTTTTGTGGGTAACATCCCTCAGTTCAGAAGTTTCAAATTTATCAAGGAAATAACCCAAATACGCATTTAGCCAAAAAATATCTAACAAGCCAAGCCAGCTCTGAAAGGCCCAAGATTTTATAACATCAATAGTAAGTTCATATTTTGAAAACTTACCTATTAGGGCTTTATCACGGAGGAGGTGCACTTGATCTTGTAGCAGATGATTTGGAAGAATAATAGTTGGCATAGCATGAGGATCTTTATCTTGATAGCGAGACACTAATTTTGGAGGGGTCTGCACCTTTTTGTCCTGCTAGATTTGTGAGGAGATCTTTGGTTTGAAGGGTGCTCTAGAAGTCACTGGATGCTTATTTGTCTCACCATTAGTCAAATTAGGAGCAGGAGAATAGTGAATAATCACAGGAGATCTAGGTTTCCTGCCTTCACATATATCAAATATTGGCTGCTTATGGTTATGGTAGGTATTGCCCAATTTTTGATGATTGAAAGATTTGTGTGATCTATTGACACAGGATTGGGGTTGATTTGAAAATTTTTCCCGCTCATTACCTTTTTTAAAGGAACCCCCCTTTGAATAATTGAGGACCTGTTTGAAGGTTGCCGCCTGTCTTTTGGCTGTCTATTTCGATGATTCCCCATTTTCAAAAGAAGAAGTGCCATTAAATGTGGTATTAGTAACCGACTTCTCTTGCAAACAATTCTTGCCATTCATAACCTTCTCCTATTCCATTTGATGTTGATCCCCTCATGGTTTGCATGCAGGTGATTTGACATGGTATCTAGGGTTAACAAAAAAGGGTTTCGCCAGTTGGACAAAAATTTTCCCTCTTAAAATCTTCATAAAGTCATCCCTTTCCTCTTGGGGCATATTATCTATTAAAGATGAATATTTTTGGGCAAAAAGAACTGGGTTAAACCCAGATGAGAGATATCGCTCGGGGACAAGGTGTTCATTTCCCTAACTATGATCATGAAGCATGCACCTACTCAGAGGCCCTTGCTCATTTCGGGAATGAATACCCTGCTCCAAACAGAACTTGTTAAAAAGTTTACTCTGCAATAATAGAGGCTGTCTCCTACCATTCATCTGCCAGATCTGACCACTGTTCTAACCATCGCTCTGCTCTCTGCTCGCATCCGTAAAGTTGTTTTTTGCATTTTCAAAATTTTGAGAACTCATAAATTTGATTATTCAGATTTTTGAGAGATTTAAATATTTAAATTGAATTAAAAATTCAATTTTTGGAAGAAAATAAAACTAGCTTGAAATTAAATGAAATTAGAATGAAATTAACTAGAAATAAAATTAAAGGGAAATCGTGATGATTAAATTAATGTAATTGGATGAATGTATTAGCTAATTTAAACAATTAAAAGAGATTATTTAAACTATAGGACATTAGAAATTGAATTTAATTACTTAAATAGTGTTAATTATTTAATTAATATTGGGGAGATGATCAAATGATAAAAACATTAGGTTTAGAAGAAATTAAGATGATAAATTAAACAATTAAAGAAATATTTAATTAATGGAAGAATAATCAGTAATTAATGTGAACTTGCACAACTGAGCCAATTTTGGGTGCCTACATTTGCCCCTCTTTGATACAATGTGATTTAGAGCATTGTGTCAAAGAATGTCTAACCAAGTCCTGCCTTAGCTTGCTCCAGTGATAGCAGATGGATTTTATGCCCCTCAAGAAATTGAGCAAAATTATGCAACACGAGCATCAATTTGTCGATAGTACTGAATTTCTATATGATCATGATGTAATAAATGATGATATGATTTCTATAAGCATAATGATGATGTGTAAATGGAGTTCTATTTTTTTTTTTTCTTATGCAATATTAATGATTTATGAAAACTTAAATGAAAGATGAATGATTTGTATGAGAATTCATCATTTAGATTGATTAAATTAGTTAGAAGAAAGTTAATGAGAATAATAAATTAGTTAGAAGTGAAGACTTAGTTACAATCAACATGCGATGGATTTGAGTCATTATAGAAATATTTTCAATAATATCATCATTGCACCTTATTTGAAAAGAAAGAGATGTGAAAGCATCTGGATATTGACCATCTAGATACTGCTATGATCTTTGTTTTAACAAGAAGATAGCCAAAAAGAAACATTTCACTCCATCCTAGGGTTCATGTGTTTGGAGTCAAAATATGTGCGGTGTATCACAATCAAAGGTATATATTACAATATGCTCTACAATTAGATACTTGATAGATATATGAAGGGTCTTATCATAGACACCCTAATCATTATTTCCCCAGAACTTTATAGAAATAATCCAAAAATAAAAAATAAAGAAAATAAGATTATGATCCATCCTGGCCACTCTCACCACTTAGTGGTATTCATGAGGAGCATAGGAACATAATCATAAAAGATAAATCAATAATACACTAACTTGACTGACTCTTTCAATAGTCTTACTGATCATTGTTTGGATTAATGTTGATGTTTGATGTAAATGTCTCTAGTTTCATAAATAGACTACCTATATAAGATAAATTTGTCTAGTTTCAAGTGTATCGATCACTATATAAGATAATTGATTGATGACAAATTGGATTATTGATAAAGTCAATTCACATAGGTCCATTGTCGATTTATGAAGCTCATTATTTTTATATGAGTTTAGATATTTGATGTTACTTTTTTCTTTTCTTGATAGAGATGATTATACTGCAAGGATTTTGATATGTTTTGATGGTTTTGATTTTATGTAGATCATTTTCTTATGTTTTTGGTCCATCATAGGGTTCACATGTTTGGAGTTTAGGTTTGTGTGACTTCAATAAAAATGTTAGTAGCTACCATTGACACCCACAACATGGTCTTCCTGGATGATTTATGATGTTTTACGATTTTTAGGGTTATTGTGGGATATTTTTGATATTTTGTTCATGACTTTTTATGATGTTTTTGATAATTTTTCGGGACTTTTTGTAATTTTTATGGATTTTTTAAGGACTTTATACAATTATTAGGGATTGTTTTAGGACTTTATGTGATTTTTAGGGACATTTTTTCAAGAGTTTAAGACTACCTCCAGTTTCTAAAAAGGAAATAAAATTATGGATTGATGGATGGACTGGAAGATTGATGAAGACCAAATGTCACTTATGATGCATAAGCATCTTGGGTTCTTGGAAATCTTGCATCAACCAAAAATATTTTATTTCTCCTTCTATAGTTTTTTAGTCATTAAGTTTCTTTCAATGTTTTTTCAGTTTAGATCAGTTGTTGTTACACACCTCATGGAGTATTCATAGAATCATGTTTTACCTTCACTTAGGTTAGCACCTTGATTGGTTTTTTTTTCTTGAGATATCATAGATTCTTGTCGATACTTCACTGTGATTCATATTTCAAGGTGAGTCTATGTTTTATGATCTAGCAAAGGATTTTCCTAATCGATGAATCTTTGTGGCTCATATCCCCATGCTATCTGACATGTAGATGGGATTCTTTTTGGTTCACACATTATGTTACATCATGTAATGAGAGAGTCTTATGATTTAGGTCCTGACCTATAATGTAATATATTTTCCTTTTCTTTGAGAATGTAATCTTTCTTAGGATAACTTGATGCTTTCAAAGGCTTTACAAGCTATTATAAGTGATCCTTAGGTAGTTCCAAGTTAGTAGTTTTAAGGAGGAACTTCTCTGGTAGTTTGTAATAGATAATATAAAAATGTAACCTCTTAAAGATTCCAATAACAAGCATGTGTACTTGTAATGTAAGACTTCATGTTGTAGATTCATTATACTAGATTTTATGTTAATTAAAAGTTTATCTTGTATTATTCTCTTTTTTTTTCTTTTTTCTTCCATTGTGAGACTTGTGTTGTAAAGATTGGACTAACTTCTTTGAGGTCCATTTGATCCTTGGATACATCATTGGGTATTAGAGAAAGGTTATTTTCCTTTTGGAAGAGAGATCATTGTTCTTGACCTCATGAATTCCTGAATCAATTTGTTGTAGGGTGGTAGAGTTAGGATCTAACCCACAATTGTAGAGGATTTTTGTAAGATGTCTTGAAGAGGACATGCTAGAGGTGTAGGAAGGAAAGATGCAAATCCAAAAGTATTGGAAATGTTGAGACAAATCATAGCTAGGTTGGAAGTTGTGGAAATGTCTCAGAGAAGAGGTTGGTTTTGGCTATGCAGGGGCCAAAATGCACTTTTAAATAAATTAAAATTCATAAAATTATTATACTTTAATATTTAGATTAATTAATAAATGCAAATAAATTGTCTACTGAGGTGCATTTTGGCCCCTACATAGATAGCACCGAAGAGGCTGATATATTGAAGATATAAGGTATGAAGAAGGGGAAGGAGATGAGGAAGCTGCTAAATAAGGTGAAGAGAAACCTAAACTTGAGAAAGGAGATGATAGATTCTTGAGGGCCCTAACTAAGGTTAATGATAGATCACATTTCAATCCACCTAATTATGATAGAAAGTTGAACTCAGATGAAATGTTTGATTAGATTGTAGAGATAGAAAAATACTTTGATTATGAAGGAACTAGTGAAGCTAAGAAAGTGAAGTCTTCTTGCACAAAGATGAAAGGACATGCATCCCTATGGTGGGAACATTTGTAGACCGATAGGAAAAGAAGAGGCAAGGAAAAAATCAAATCATTGGATTGGATGGTGAACAAATTGAAGGCCAAGTTATTACCTATTGATTATCAAGTAAGTTTGTTTAGGAAATTGCAAAACCTAAAGCAAAAGGATCTTAGTGTGAAAGAGTATATCAAGGAATTTAATAGGTTAAATATAAGGCTTGGTCAAATACATGATGAGATTGACCGAGTAGCTAGATACTTGAATCATTTAAGGGTTTTAATTTAGGAGGAAATTAGATTGGTTGAATGGAAAAATATAGAAGAGGCTTATCAATATTCCCTAAAGGAAGAAGAAAAAATGAACAAAAAGAAAGAGAAAAAATAAAGAGGAAGAAGTGGAACATTTCAAAGGGGAAGAATTTGTAGGAGGATGAAGATCTTATTTAGATCTGAGAAAAGGTAAAGAATAATCCAAGGAAGAAAGTACATATAAAAGTGATGATATAAGTTTAAATAGAGTGGGATGATCAAGTAGTAGAACATTTAGAGGAATTTTTTTAAAATGTGGAGGAGAAAGACACAAAGCCTTTGAATGTAATCAAGGAAATTTAAACAAGATGACTGAGTGAAAGGGTATATCTTCATATGAAGAGGAGGAGTCTACTAAATCCTTGAATCAATCTGAACATGGAGAAACACTTATGGTAAGGAGAGCCCTATTTCATGAGGATATGGACCGAGAGAATGTTGGAAACTACAATTGAAGAAATTTTTGTGTTGTCATTGATGTCAAACCTTAACTAGTAAGATTGTTGCTACTTAGGAAAGTACTATATCTATTGTATTCTTGTGAAGAAGGGAAAGAAAGGATGGTAACAATAGCACCTAAGGAAAGGTTGAGATATCTTGATACTACAAAGTGTACTTGACTATGTTGTACAATGATGAGACAATGTATTATTTATCTTAGTAACATTGAAGACTAAACTGGTAGGCTTGATCGAGAAAAAATGTAGAAATCATGTTCAAGCCGAGTAATGTTAGTGTCGATCGAGTCAGTATATGCCGAGCAAAATTCTAGTGTTGACCGAACATTAGTTAATTGCTGAGAAAGATAGTATAAGCCGAGGAAACATTTTTAGTAATGACCGAGCTTTCTACATGAAGATCGAGTAGTTGATCACAATATTGACCGAGCATCAGTATTTTTATATTTGAAGAGAATTCAGATTTGGAGCTGACATTGTTGAATTCTTGGATTATGTAAATAGTGTTGACTTTATTTATTGATTGTTTGAAAGCATTGAATGCACTGAAAAACATTTTATTGTAAATCTTTAAGAGATTTGAGATGTGTTTAGAAAAGGAGCAGAAGAACATAAAGTGGGTAGATTTAATGAATCTAACCTAACCCTAATATCTACAAAGGAGATTGAGTGGCGAAAGATGAGTTAACCTAATTGAGGAAGTATTAAGCAAACCTAAGCATTAGGTATGTGTGCGGATGGGTGAAAATAGGATGCTGGAAGATCAGTAGATGTTATTGAATGTATAAGCAAAAAGGCTGAAGGAGAAGTGTGATGATTGCTTGAAGAAAATTTATGAGCAGATCAGAGATGGAAATGGAAAAGTTTCAAAGTCATTAAACCAGTATTTGTGTACGGGATTGGATCTGATATTTGCAAAGTGAGTTGTATGTTTTTCAGATCAATACTGCTGCTACTTTCTAACCATTGTAATAGTGAAAATCCTTTTAACAGAGGTTGACCTAACAGTCATATGTTTAAATCCTTTGAACAAGGTTGCATTCTAATGGAATGTATGTAAGTCCTATAACAAGGCTCACTTCTAATAGAGTGATTGAAATCCTTTAACTGGGTTACACCTGATAGTGTGTATTGTAACCTTTGATAGGGTTGGCTTTTAACTGAGCTCACTTTAGAAGAGTGAAAATAATAGTAGCATGTTACAAAGTGGTTTTTCCTAGATTGGGTTTCCACTATAAATCCTAGTGTCAATGCTTGTGTGAATGTTTTGGTTTAAACATTTCTATGTTTTACATGTTATAAATAGGTGGGTAGTGGATTGCAATGTTATATGTTTCTATTATAGAATCAGTGATGACTGAGTTGGTTTTGGTTGTTAGATCTGATTTAAAGAAAAGTTTTTGAAGTTTGTTTTATACATCTAGACCTGAGAACAATTGATTCACCCCCCCCTCTCTATTGTTCTACATCATATTAACAATTGGTATCAGAGCTATGTTGATTATTATTGGTGTTTACAAAAATCAAGTTTAAAGGGACTTGAAGCAAATGATCAGGATGTATAAGGAGGTACCGAAGCTGAATAAGGAAAAATTCCCTACATAGCAAAGCTTGATGAAGCTACATCTAGCCAGTATTGGTGATTCTACAAAGTACTACATTGAGAATGACTATGTCTCACCTGTCGCACCTTTGACTATCGAAGAAATGAGAGCTAAGCAAGAACATAATCAAGAAATGCTAGAAATTGCATATGCCCTAAGCTATCAAGAATTTGAGGACATTAAGGATTGCACAAGTTCTAAGGAGATGTGGGACACTCTTGCAAAGATCTATGGTGGTGACATATATGTACTGAAAGCTAAGGCCAAGAGTCTCAAAGGTAAGTTTGATGAAATGAGAATGCAAGAAGGTGAGAACATTGCACAATATTGTGGTAGAATAAAAGAAGTTGTGAATGCTATTAGAGGAGAAAGTGGGACTATTGATGATGAAACTATAATTGGAAAATTACTAAGAACTTTGCATCCTATATATGCTATTAAGATCTCAGCTATTTAGGAATCTAGATGTAACTCTGCAAATGTGCTTACTTTGGAAAGTTTGGTTGGCAAGTTGGCTACTTTTGAACTCTCTAATTATGATAACTTCACTGTTGGTAGTATTGGTAATGTTGAATCTACTTTTAAGTCACAATTAGTTCTGAATAAGACAAATAAAGAAAAAGAAAGATGCATTAGTGAAAGTGAAAGTGAAAGTGATAGTGACACTTTTGATGAAAAACTTGAAGATCTAGAAGCTCTTATGGCTAGAAGACTGAGAAGGGGAAAAGGAAAATATAAAGGTAAACTCCCTATTATATGTTTTGCATGTAATAAAGTTGGTCATATAGCTGCTAGATGTCCTGATAGGAATGATAAAGATGAAGAAAGAAAAAGAAAACACAAAGACATAAGAGATGACCGAAGCTACCGAAGGCACAAAGACTACAAAGGAAAAGGTAAGAAATCTTGTTACATTGCTGAACAAGAAACTGACACTGATAGTGATGATTTTGAAATTGAGGTAGTTTATGTTGCAATGAAAGATGAATCTGATGAGGATGAGAAAAATGCATTGATCTCCTATGTGAACAAGAATGAAAAATGGATTATTGATAGTGGTTGTTTAGATCACATGACTGGTGACAAGAGTAAGTTTGAGACCTTACATCATTATAGAGGTAAAAGTGTAAAATTTGGTAATGATGCACCATGTCCTATTAGAGGAAAAGATTTGATTAAACTGACTAATAAGATCTCTTGTGAAAATGCATATTGGGTTGAAGGTCTAAATTATAATTTTCTAAGTGTTGCAAAGCTCAACAACACTATTTACTGAGTGGAATTTCATCACAAGAAAGCTAAAATATTTGATGCTACTAGTGAACTGATCAGAAGTGGAGAACAGACTAGAGGTAATTTGTTCTATCTTGACATATCTGAAGAAGCATGTATGGTTGCACAACTTGATGACATTTGGTTATGGCATAAGAGGCTATGTCATGTTAACTTTGATAATCTGGTAGAAATTAGTAAGAAGAAGAAAGTAAGAGGTCTACCTAGATTGAAGAAACCTGAGAATGTGATGTGCAAGGAATGTCAGTTAGGAAAAATGACAGTCAAGTTTTAAGAGAAAATCCTTTACTTTTGAAAACATTTTAGATTTGGTTCATACTGACCTTTGTGGACCTATGGTTGTACAAAGTTACTGTGGTGCTAGATATTTTATCTTGTTTGTTGATGATCGTACCAAAATGATGCATGTAATGTTTCTAAAAGAAAAATCTAAAGATTTTCAATTCTTTAAGTGGTATTTGGCTAAGGTTGAGAAGGAGAAAGGTAGGAACCTAAAATATCTTAGATCTGACTGAGGTGGAGAATTTACATCAAATGAATTCAATCTATTTTGCAATGAAAAAGGGATCAAAAGACAGATGTCTACACCTAGAACACCTCCATAGAATGGTATAGAAAAGAGAAGAAACAAATCTATCTTGGATTGTGCAAGGACATTGTTGATTGAAAAGAATGTGGCACAAAAATACTGGAAAGAAGCTATAAGTACAGCTGTCTACACTCTTAACAAGGTATAGATCAAGAAAGGTACAAATCTGACACCCTATGAATTATGGCATGGGCATGCACTGAGTATTAAATACTTTAAAATATTTGGAAGCAAGTGCTACATATTAAAAGACAATAGGAATGGAAAGTTTGATGCTAAAAGTGATGAAGGCATATTCCTAGGGTATTCCACAAAAAGTAAAGCTTATAAGTTTTTGAACTCTAACACTAACAAAATTGTGGAAAGTGTGAATGTCAAAGTTGATGAGTATGCATAAAGAAATGAAGTTGATAGCAGAAGAGAACCAGAAGATCATAGATATTTTGTGTATATTGAAGAAGAAGAAGAGGCAAGTAACAGACTTGCACCTAATGCCGAGTCTTGGGTAAGCAATATCGAGCGACAGGAAGATGTTGTCAAGCATCAAGAAAATAGTGCCAAAAGAGAACAAGAACATGTCGAGCTATAAGATAATGCATCCGAGTATCAGGGAGAGGTTGCCAAACATTCAGAAGCTAAATATGACAATCTTGTTGAGGAACTTGATGAATTAGAGGAGAGAAGAGCTGAACCTATTTTGGAAAAATATGTAAGAAGACATCACAAGCCTAAATAGATAATTAGAGACAAACATACTGGAATTCTGACCAGAAGTAAGACAAAGGATCCAACATGTTTACTGTGTGAATTTGAACCTAAGTTAACTAGAGAAGCATTAGAAAATGGAGACTGGATAAAAGTAATGAATGAAGAAATAGACTAGATAGAGAAGAATGATACTTGGACTTTGGTGTTGAGACCTGAAAACAAAAATGTTATGGGAACAAAGTGGGTGTTCCAGAATAATTTAAATTAAAAAGGTGAAATAACTAGGAACAAAGCTAGGCTGGTATGCAAAGGCTACGCACAAGAAGAAGGAATAGATTATGGGGAGACATTTTCCCCTATAGCTATATTGGAAGGAGTAAGAACTCTGCTTTCATATGTTGCTTATAAAGATTTTAAGGTATATCAAATGGATACGAAGTCTGCATTCTTAAATGGTATACTAGAAGAAGTTTACATAGAACAACTAGAAGGTTTTATCGATCCAAACAGAAGACACATGGTATGCAAACTAAATAAAGCACTATATGGATTAAAACAAGCTCCCAGAGCATGGTATGAGAGATTGCATAACTACTTGATATAGATTGGATTTTCATGAGCAAATGACACAAGTAATCTATACATGAAAGATGAAGAAGGTAAAGGTATCCTGTTGGCAAAACTTTTTGTGGATGATATTATTTTTGGTCGACAAGATGCTTTGTGTAAAAGATTTTCAAATGAAATGCAAATTGAATTTTAAATGAGCATGTTTGGTGAGATCAAATTCTTTGTTGGTTTACAAGTATATCAGATGAAGAAAGGAATTTTAATTACATAGTCTAAGTATGTTAATGAAATACTGAAAACTTTTGGGATGGAAGACTCTAGACCAATGAGTACTCCTATGGTTACTGGACAAAATTTATGTAAGAATGATGATGCTGTAGAAGTGAACTAGACTTTCTATAGATCCATGATTGGAAAATTGTAGTATGTTGTACATAGAAGACTAGATATTGCACTAGTTGTTGGGATTGTGGAAAGATTCTCTGCCAATCCTAAGGAAACACACATGATGGCTATGAAAATAATTATGAGATACTTGAAAGGGATTGCTAACTATGGGCTATATTACAAGAAGGATGAAAGATTTGAACTAAGAGTATATACAGATGCTGATTAGGTAGGAAATGTAGATGATAGAAAGAGTACTAGTGGTGAAGCTTTCTTTCTTGGACATATATTAGTCTCCTAGAGGAGCAAAAAATAAAATTGCATTTCCCAATCTATTGCTGAAGCCAAGTATGTTGCTGCTGCAGTAAACTGTTCAAATTTGGTATGGATAAAATAATTGTTGGTAGGTATGAAAGAAGAAATCGCTGAACCTGTTGTTATTTTCTGTGACAACACAAGTGCTATCAACATTTCTAAGAATCCAGTGATGCATACTAAGACCAAGCACATAGCAATCAAGTATCACTACTTGAGAGAATTGGTACAAGATAAAGAAGTCTGAATGGAATATGTGAATACAAAGGAACAATTAGCAGACATATTCACTAAAGCTTTATCTAAAGAAGCTCATGAGTATTTGAGAAGTCAATTAGGGGTCCTTCCCCTAATTGAGGCTACCTAGTTAAGCTTGGAGCACTACATCAAACATGCTACAATAGAATATTTGATAGATTGATGCAGAAGATTGTCACACTTTAGGACTGGCCTAGAGTTGTGAAGAAGAGCAAAGACAAGGAATCAGTGACAAGAAAGATGATAGAGGGATAAACAGTGAGCTACACAAATAATATCTACATCTAATGGATGTATGTTTTAGTTGTTGTTTTGGCATTTTTGTCAAAGAGGGAGATGAACTGAGATGATATAATAAAACATGACACTGAAAAGAAAAGTAAGGAGATGATGAAATGAAATGAAGGATCAGGATAGAGGGAGATTTGGATATTTCTAATGATCACAGAAGTGAGGCTAATAGATTCTAAATTAGAATGAAGCTAAGGATATTACAATTTTTTTTTTTGACGGACAGATTTTTGGATTGGTTGGTAATCCATGTGTTATTCAGGTGATATCATATGGTGTTTCCATCAATGCCAAAGAGGGAGATTGTTGGAAACTATAGTTGAATCAATTGTTGTGTTGTCATTGATGTCAAACCTTAACTAGTAAGACTGTTGCTACTTAGGAAAGTACTATATCTATTGTATTGTTGTGAAGAAGGGAAAGAAAGGATGGTAAAAATAGTACCTAAGGAAAGGTTGAGTTATCTTGATACTACAAAGTGTACTTGACTATGTTGTACAATGATGAGACAATGTATTGTTTATCTTAGTAAGATTGAAGACTAAACTGGTAGGCTGGTAGGCTTGACCAAGCAAAAATTAAGAAATCTTGTTCAAGCTGACTAATGTTAGTGTCGACCGAGTTAGTATATGCCAAGAAAAAATCTAGTGTCAACCAAACATTAGTTAATTGCCGATAAAGATAGTATAAGTCGAGGAAACATTTTTAGTAATGACCGAGCTTTCTACATGAAGACTGAGTAGTTGATCACAGTATTGACCGAGCATCATTATTTTTATATTCGAAGAGAATTTAGATTTGGAGCCGACATTGTTGAATTCTTGGATTATGTAAAACATGTTGACTTTATTTATTGATTGTTTGAAAGCATTGAATGCACTAAAAAATGTTTTATTGTAAATCTTTAAGAGATTTGAGATGTTTTAGAAAAGGAGCCGAAGAACATAAAGCGGGTAGATTCAATGAATCTGACCTAACTCTAAGATCTACGAAGGAGATTGAGCGGAAAAAGATGAGTTAACCTAATTGAGGAAGTATTAAGTGAACCTAAGCATTAGGTATGTGTGTGCATGGGTGAAAAGAGGATGCTGGAAGATCAGTAGATGTTATTGACTATATAAGAGAAAAGGCTGAAGGAGAAGTGTGATGATTTCTTGAAGAAAAGTTTTGAGCAGATCAGAGATGGAAATGGAAAAGTTTCAAGGCCAGTAAACCAACATTTTTTTATGGAATTGGATCTGATATTTGCAAAGTGAGTTTTATGTTTTTCAGATGAATACTGCTGCTACTTTCTAACCATTGTAACAGTTAAAATCCTTTTAACAGAGGTTGACCTAATAGTCATATGTTTAAATCCTTTGAACAAGGTTGCATTCTAATGGAATGTATGTAAGTCCTATAACAAGGCTCACTTATAACAGAGTGATTGAAATCCTTTAACCGGGTCACACCTAACAGTGTGTATTGTAACCTTTGATAGGGTTGGATTTTAACCGAGCTCACTTCAGAAGAGTGAAAACAATAGTAGCATGTTACAAAGTGGTTTTTCCTAGATTGGGTTTCCATTATAAATCCTAGTGTCAATGCTTGTGTGAATGTTTTGGTTTAAACATTTCGATGTTTTACAATTTAGATACATTTGGGTAGTGGACTGCAATGTTATATGTTTCTATTATTGAATCAGTGATGACTGAGTTGGTTTTGGTTTTTAGATATGATTTAAAGAAAAGTTTTTGAAGTTTGTTTTATACATCTAGACCTGAGAACAACTGATTCAACCCCCCTGTTGTTCTAAATCATATTAACAGAGAAGTTTTTTAGGAAGAGTTTTATCAAGACTAGATGCAAAGTTGTAGGGAAATATTGCAAATTAATTAGTGATAGTGGGAGTTGAGATAAATTAGCTTTAGAGGAGATGGTGAAATTTTTGTAGTTATAGAGGTTGAATCAATTGAATCTTTATTAGATATAATGGATAAACGATAATAAAAAGATACTAGTAAGTGAGAAATATTTAGTGAAAATGAAAATAAGATCTTATCAAGATAAATTTCTTTGTGATATTATGCATATGGATGTGTTTCATATATTGTTGAATAGATCATGATAGTATGATAGAAAAGCCTTACATGATGGTAGAGGGGATAGGTACACCATCTTTCCAAAAGGGAAAAGACACGTATTGTTACCTTTAGTTGAGAATCCTAAGAGTGATATCTATACCAATATTAGGGTTTATTTGGTAGAAGGAATGAAATTCTTGGAAAACTTGAAGAATGATATTATGTGTTATGCTTTGATTCCTAAGAAGTTTGATATGAATTTAGAAGAAGAAAAACCTAAGGAAATAAAAGAGTTTTTGACCCCCTATAATGATATAATCTTACATAATGTACCTGACAGATTTCCACCTACGAGGAGAATTAGTTATTGTATGGATCTAATTCCTGGAGCTAGTTTTCCTAATAAAAGAGCACACTAGATGACACCTACAAAGAATGAATAATTGAATAGGAAAGTGCAATATTTACTAAGGAAAGGTCTTATTAGAAAAAAAATTAGTCCTTGTATCATACCTACTATGTTAGCACTAAAGAAGAATGAAGAGTAGAGGATGTGTGCTGATTCTAGAGGTATTAACAAGATCACAATAAAGTATAGGTTTCCTTTAGCTTGAATGGATGATATAATGGATTATTTGAGTGGACAAAAGTATTTCACAAAGATTTATTTGAAGAGTATTTATCATAAGAGAAGGTGATGAATGGAACACAACATTCAAGACAAATGAATGATTGTACGAGTGGTTACGGATGCCTTTTGGATTGACCAATGCAATGAGTACTTTCACAAGGATTATGAATGAGGTGTTCAAGAAATTATTGGGTAAGGTTTTAATGTTTTAACTTGATGACATTCTGATTTTTAGTAAAAGTAGGGAGGAACATTTGTTGCATTTGAGACAAGTATTGCAGATATTAAGGGAAGAGAAGTTGTTGATAAACGTCAAAAAGTATTACTTCATGAAAGAGAAGATAATGTACATGGGTTTTGTGATCTTAGTGGATGGGTTGAAGATGGGTCCTAAGAAGGTTAAATAAATTATTGATTTGATTACACCTAAAAGTGTTGGAGAGATAAGATCATTTCATGGATTGGATAGTTTCTACCAAAAGTTCATCAAAAAATTTAGTTTGATTTGTAATCCTATGATTAAGATAATGAGAGAAGATATGAAGGATTTAAAGTGGACACATGGAGAACAAAAGTGTTTTGAATTGCTAGCATAAAAGGTCATTGAGAAACCTATATTAGAGTTACCTAATTTCAATAAGATGTTTCAAGTGGAATGTGATACAATTGGAAATACAATTGGAGCAGTGTTAACTCAAGAGGGTAGACCTATTGCTTATTTAAGTGATAAGTTGAATCATGCCAAGAAAAGATGTTCATTTTATGCTTAGGAATTCTATTCCATAGTTCAACCTCTGAAGAAGTGGATACATTACCTATTGTTGAAGGAATTTGTATTGTACATTGATCATGAAGCATTGCAATATTTGAACATTTAAGATAAGTTTAATTAGTGTCATATGAGATGGGTTGAATTCTTGCAGAGATACACATTTGTGTTAAAGCACAAGAGTAGTAAGACAAATAAAGTTGTTTATTCCTTGAGAAGAAGATGAAGTTTTTTGATAGAGATAAAGGTTGTAGTATTAGGATTTTATAACTTGAATACCTTGTATGAGGGTGACTTTGATTTTGTAGAACCTTGGAGATATTATAGAGAACCTATGGAAACTAAAAAAATAATTTTTTAAGATTATTTTATTTAGGAAGGTATGTTATTTAGAGGATCTCATTTGTGTATTCCTAGGATTTCAATGAGGGATAATTTGATTAAGGAGAAGAATTACATAGGATTAGTTGGAAATTTTGGTATTGAAAAGACATTGGCTTTGGTAAGTGAGAATTATTTTTGGCCTCAGATTCAAAAGGATATATGGAAATTTGTTGAGAGTTGTATATTTTGTCAAGTTGCTAAAGGAAGTAGTTAGAACAATAAACTATATACACCTTTGATAGTACCTACTAGACCATGGGAAGATATTAGTATGTATTTCATACTTGGTTTATCAAGAACACAAAGAGGTAATAATTCAATATATTTTTTTAGATATATTTTCTAAGATGCCACATTTCATTCCTTGTAAGAAAACCACATATGTAGTGCATGTAGACGATTTATTTTTTAGAGTACTTGTAAATCTACATGGGTTGCCTAAGAGTATAGTTTCAAACTGAGATAATAGTTTTGTTGGTTACTTTTGGAGGACACTTTGGAGGAAGATGAATACTTAGTTGAAGTTTAGTTCTATAATTAATCCATAAAGAGACAGAAAAAAAGAGGTATTAAATAGGAGTTCAAGGAATATTCTAAGGTATTTGGTTGGAGAGAAACTTATTAATGGGGATTTTGTTTTAGCACAAGAAGAGTTTGCATATAAAAATTTGTTCAATATGAGTACAGGGAAGACACCATTTGAGATATTCATAGGTATGTATCCTAAGGGACTATCATAATTAAGGGATATCAATCATAAGGTTATTGGAGTGTAGAAGGAGAAGATTTTACCAAGGTTATGAAATCATTGCATGATGAAGTTAAGAATATTTTAGAGAAAATGAACTAGAAATATAAGGAGAAGGTAGTTATGAAAAGGAGACATAAGGAGTTTTTAGTAGGAGATGAAGTGATAGTTTATTTGAAAAAGTATATATTTCCAATTGGAACTTACAATAAGCTGAAGATGAGGAAGTTTGGACAGTGTAAGATCTTGATAATATTTGACTCAGGGAATGCATATGAAGTGGAGTTATTAGAGAATATGGATATATCACCTATTTTAAATGTTGTGGACTTGTATGATTATCATAAGATAGATCTTCATGAGCTAGATGGGTCAAATGTTGAGAATATTTATCCTAACAAGCATTTGGATGAGATAGAAGACATTTTAGATAGTATAATTGGAAGAAGTATTAGAGTTAGATAGTATAAGGAGTATCTTATGAAGTGGAAAGGAAGACCAGTTGAAGACTCTTCATGGATTTCTTAGGCTAAGGTGGACCTTATTGGTTTTCCTTTATCCCTAGAAAAGTAAGAGGCTCACTTTTCTTCTAACCCTGGTTGTCTGATGTAAGATCATCTTGGGTTGTTGGAAATCTTGCATCAACCAAAAAAAATTTAGTTCTTGTTCTACAGTTTTTTAGTCATTGAGTTTCTTCCAATGATTTTTCTATTTGGATCAATTACTATTTTGCACCTCATGGAGTGTTCATAGCATCATTTTTTACCTTCACTTAGGCTCGTGCCTCAATTGGTTTCTTCATTCTTAATATATCTTGGATTCTTGGTGGGACTTCACTATTCTTCATGTTTCATGGCCAATCTATGTTTTATGATCTCACAAAGAATTGTCTCAATCAAAAAAGATTTATGGCTCATATCTTGATGTTCCTTAACCTATGACCAACCTTCCTTTTGGTTCACACATTATTTTACATCATGTGATGGGAGATTTTATGATTTAGTTCCTAACCTATAATGTAATATGTTTTCCTATTCTTGGAGAATGTAATCTTTCTCAGGAGGACTTGATGCTTGTGAAGGATTTATAATCTATTTTAATTGATCCTTAGGTAGTTCCCAGTTAGTAGTTTTGAGGAGGAATTTTAGTGGCGGTTTGAAATAGATAGTATAAAAATATAACCTCTTAATGATTCCAATAATAGGATTGTATTCTTGGAATGTAATATTGCATGTTGCAGATTCATTGTACTCGATTTAATGTTAATTAAAATATGATCTTGCATTCTTCTCTTTTGTTTCTTATGTCTTCCATTGTGAGACTCATGTTGCAAGGATTGAATCGACTTCTTTGAGGTCCCTCCTATCCTTGGTTGCATCATATTAGGATGTCTTTAATTTGTTTAGATGCCAAGGACTATCCAAGTAATGATATAATACTTTTTTTCCAAGACAAAGGAATGAAAATATTGTTACAAGTAGTGGTTGTCGTTGCACCAAAAGATCGACCTGTTAATGCCCAATACAACCACTAGACTTATAGAAGACACGGGAGGTTGTTAAACCATGTCATGAATCCCGAGGGGAGCACTGACCATTTTGCCAACAATCTCCCCCTCAGCATTACCCGAGGAGATTTGAACCTATGACCAAGCTCTGATACCACTTGTTACAAGTAGTGGTTGCCATTGCACCAAAAGATCGACTTGTTAATGCCTAATACAACCACTAGACTTATAGAAGACACAAGAGGTTGTTAAACCATGTCAAAAATCTTGAGGGGAGCACTAACCATTTTGCCAACAAATATTGGGTAATTATACTTTTTGCATTGCTTGGCATGTGATGTGGGGAAATGGAAATGTCAAGAGGTTTTTTGAAAAACATGTTTTGCATTTTATATCCTTATTGATCAAAGATCAAGGGAGGAACTTGGATAGAATAATGATAGGACATGAATATGGCAAGTAAAGCATATGGGACATTTGATTCTTTTAGGGATACTTGTAGCCTTGTAAAGATCAAATTTTGGGAAAAAAGGATATGCATGCTAATAAGATAATGGATATAATGGACATAGGATAATAGAGAAAATAAAACGTATATGATATGATAGGAAAATGTGGATGAAATCTTCTCCCAAGTATTGAATGAAAGAAATGTATAGATTAAACATGATGCCTATTTGCAAGGTTTTCACTATTATACAAAATTATTTTTCTTTACTCTTTTTTTTTTGTGTTACCAAGATGCCTATTTGCCAAGTTTTCATCAAGGAAATCATTTTTTAAATTTTTTTTAGGAAGATAATATATGCATAACCTGGAATGGATGAAGGAATCAAGCATACTTCTCTTTGTATGGTTCTCTTGAAGGATATGTAATAATGGACCATAGTTTTGATGGTATGCTCAAATATGTTGGTAGGGTAATGACAAAGGTAGATGAAATGGATGGTTGGATGAACTGGGGTAAGGGTTTATGCATAATATTGGATAGAATGAATAAAAGGATAGAAAATATATGTTGGATAATAGAGGGATTGTGAGAAAAATTTATTTTGGGTGGATGGAAATGTGAGAAATATCAACATTGGCACACACCTTGAGAGGTGATGAAGTGATAGAGGAAAATGAGGCTTTGGGGTTTTAGGTTTTTATGTAGAAGAGGACTTTAAATTTGGGACATAAGGATGGAAAATGGATTTGGAAGTGGATGAAGTATGTTTGGATAATGAATTTGAAGAATCCTTGAGAATATTGAATGCCAATTTTGATTTTTCTTTAGTATGTAAGTCTTTTATGAAAGAATTGGGGAATCCACAAAATTTTTGAATTTTTTTTCTTTGTAATTCTTTAGAGCACATTTTTTCAATGAGGGATTTAAGAACCCACATTATCTTTGATATTTATTTTTGTTAGATGGGCCTTTTGGCCTTTTGGATATTAATTTTTTATTTGTATCTACATGTAAAAAGACTGGGCATGTTTCTCTTTAGATGTATGGGGATATTTAAACTTATGTATTTTTTGATTGGCATTCAAGTCACTTCCAAGGGTGTTGGCATTTATGAATGGATATGAATATATGGAGGGTTCATGCAGATGTGTGGTGGAAAAATTTTCAAGGATGTGTCCCTTTGTTGATCTTGATTTGGGATAGGATATGTGGATTATAATAAAAAAGTGATAGGGATAGGTGATGGAAGGATATAAGGACCCAACAAGGATGGAAGGTTTGAAGACTTCAATGTATGCTTGGATTTAGATTGGTGAATGTAAGATCTATGAATGGTACCAATATCTTGAGTGTGACCCACATAGCCAAAGCCATGATTTTTGGAGTTTTCTATTATGTAAGGGGGTTCCAATATTCCCTATTCATGGATTCCCAACCCTTTTCCTTGATATTGCATTCTTTAGAATACCTTATTAACAAAGAGATACATATTACTTTGATAGTAAGATGCAAGCCCATTTTGAGGTGGAGGTGGAATGTAATGCATAATAAGATCATGAAGTATATTGGCTCTAATGAAAGTGGATGAACCAATTTTATATGAAGGAGGCTCATTATTAGCTTTTGTAGTGGTGATGGGATCTTTTAGAGGACATTTAGTGTCATGGAGTTGACCAAATTGAATTAAAGTGAAGGAACCCAGTTGAATATAGAATGTTCAAGAACAACTAGCATTAGTGTGATATGATCATGTAGGGGACTAGAAAGGATAATAGAATCCTAAGGTGCTATAGGAGTAGTGGAAGTGCCATTTTCTAGGATAGGATCTTGTGGAGGGTCTAGAATATTAGGACTTGGAGATGAAGGGATGGAGGAATCTTGAGGAGGATCTAAAGGGAGAGAGTAATATTATAAGTAATATGAAGGTAGTGGGAAAAATTTTATCCTGACTTGGAAGAGGACCATCAAACTCCATTTTAAGGGTGGTTTTCTCTTTACTTTGAATGGAATCATTTGGAAGAATGGACAAGATGACATGATATTTCTTAGGAATAGTAAGTGGGAGGTCCATAAGACTTGGAAGCACACTTTTTTTTGGGATAGATGGGAATCCTCATTGATAGGATAGACATTTATCATAGGATCAACATTAGATTCTAGGAAGATAAGATCTTGGTCAACAATTGTATGAGATTGGTCAATCTTGGGATCTTGATCTTGATTCATTTTAGGAACTATTTCTTCATACTTTGCATCAACTTCTTGTCATGGGGTATGAATTAGAATATGTATAGGATATTTGGGGAAGGAATAAATATCTTGACATATGAAGAACGTGTTTGGAGGATTGGGCTCTTTGAGATGGGTGTTCTTGGAAATGGAGCATATGATGGCATTAGATCTAGAATTACTAAATTGTAGAAGGTAATTATATCAAGGAATAAATTATCTTGGAAAACCATTGTGGATATCCCTTCAAAGGTCTCATTAATAAATATATCATTTTATGTAACTGGAAAATATTTCTCTTGCAATACTTTGGGAGATGAAGGACTAGAGGAAAATATGGAGGCTTTTTTAGGGACAACTTCTTCATGGGAGGGGGATTTTTCATTGGTGTGATTTTTTTGGCCATTTTTAGACTTGGGTAGATGTTTTTGATCTTTCTCTATAATAGGTTCATGTGTGTGAACTAGTTTTTGAATCAAATGATTGAAATATTTAGATTGGAATATTTGTTGCTTGGGAAATATTTTTGGTGATACCACATTGACATTTTCATGTTGTAAGTTATTTTTTGATTGAACATGTAGTACAATAAGTTTATTATTGATTATCCTTAACTGATTTCCAAAGGATAACATATTTTCCATTGTATCTATTTCAAAAATCCTTAGTGGTGGATTTGAGGAAATGAGAGGATGTTCATCAACATGTGATGTCATCACAAGCATATAGATTGATTCATCAAAAATGTAGGGATATAATTCCTATATGGTGTAATAATTTGGTTGACTTTGACATTCAAGATCTTGCAACCAAGTTTTCATCTCTTGCATTTGTTTTTATAAGGATATCAATTTGTGATCTTGGCATGTTTCCAATATTAGCAAATACATTAGGTTGCCTTTGATTGTCCCAATATTCATGAGGTTAGGTGCTTCTAAACCTCCTAACTATCCACAAGACATTTAGGTGTACTAAAAATATGTTTGAAACATATTCACTCTAAAAGGTGGCCCATCCTGAGGTGTGAGTTTCCCAGAGTCTTTTTTATGGATGACTAGCTTCCAACTAGTATATGTAGTGTCCATTCTTCAGTACTCATCTTCCAATTCCATAAAAGACAAGGTAAAGTTATAACTATGGTCTAAATTAAACACCTCATTCATAGTATCTATGGAGAATCAAATGAAAATACCTCCATTTGGGTCTTTAATACATATTTCTACTCAAACATAATTCATCACCAAAATCTCTATTACTTTCAAATTCACAAAGACAATTGGGACAATTAACTTACCCAAATTGCTAATCCATGGATTTCATAGTGTAATATCCTTGTTTCTTCTCAGATAGTGAAAGAGAAAAATCTCATAACTATTGGAATGAAATGATAAGGGACTAAGAGGGGAGGGGCGAGTCAGTACCCTCAAAAACATTTAACTAAATACTCAATCAACAGATAGTAGATAACTAATCTATCCAACTGAATCCATTGTTTGAAACATTCATTGAATTGACTTCTAAATGTAAAGTGCATGATAAAAAAACAATAATTCAATCACATAACACAAATATTTTGGTTACGTAGAAACCTTTGTGAGAAGGTAAAAAATGTAGTGCGGATGACACCCACAAATTCTTCACTATTGCAGATAATAGAGTATGCTGGTTAAGGCTAAAAGTTATGATCACTTCTAGTGATCTTAACCTATTAGGAGTAACAATTAGATCAACTAGATCGACCTGGTTAAAGGATTTAAACAACACTACTTGAGTGTGTACTCAGTTAAGAGATTTACAATCAAAGAGTTAAGTCTAATTTGTTAAGAGATTTTGCTAACTCTTTTACAATGATTAGAGAATAACAAAAAGTATATGTAAATGAAAACTTATGCTAGTCTGAATCAGATCTATGAAACATCAAATAGATATCACCTCAATGTGTAGTATTCTATCCTCTGTATTGCTCAATAGCCTTGACTACTTCTGAATAAACTGAATATGTCTCTGATTACTGCTCAAATCATGTTTGAATACTTGTGTCTTGAAGGTGGATACTACTTCAAGATATCCTCTATCTGATCCTTCTCATCCTTATGTTGTCTTTTTCAAAATGACATGAATTACAATTATATAGAATACTACTTTGATTTCCATAATTGTCATGACCACCATAACCTAATTAGGTTTACATCTTCTTAGGAAAATAACCTAAGATCTACGGTATACAAAATTAACCTAGATTTGAATATTACATAGGGATCATCATTAAAATTAATGATTACATCTACAATAAATGATCCTCGATTTGATAAAATGTTTTATGAATCCATTGTAACCATTTACATAGATAAATGTGCCATAATAGATTACTATGTCATTTCCTAGATTTCTTGGTAAACACAACCAATACTGCTCGGTGTGCAGTGTGCTCGGTGTTTACTATTTCTCAGTACTCAGTATACTCTGATGCTCGGTAAAGCTACTATGGTTCCTGGTTAAACTGGTTTCCATTTAGCTCTCAGTACTACCTTGTGAATAGTCGGTATGAAGGCTTGTTTGTTTAACTAACTAGCATATGTAGCTTGTAGTTCTTCCTTTTACTAACTGACTAGCATAGATAACTAACTAATTCACTTTGATACTAATGACAACATCTAATGCTCAAATAGAGATAACAATCTCCCCCTTTGGCATTAGTATCAAAACTTGTAAAGTATATACATCAATATATCATTCACTATCCTTACTTCATATATACATGACAAAATTTTCATAACTCCTCAAAATTTGCACAAATCCCCCTTTGTGCATGCTCCCAGTATATATGTAGTACACTTAGCATATAATTATACAATTTGACATATACATTATATTTTTCCCCTTTTTGAGATTAATGCCAAACTCAAAAATATGTACTTACATCTTGTCAAAAATGTGTTGATGGGTTTTGTTCAGAGAATCTAAGAGTTTTTCCCATTCCTCTTTCAAGTTGGTGAGAGAAATATGCTCAAGATCGACTTAAGCATGCATGTCAAAGATGTTCTCCAACACTAAAATTTATGGTGTTACAACTAAAGCTTGCGCTTTGACAATACGTCTCTCAATTATCTTCAGGTGGGGAAGTAACTCAGCCTGAATCTTAGTGATTTGATCACTTTTTTTGTCTTCCTACTTCCTCAACTCTTCTCTAAATCACCTAAGTTCTTGAACTTTAAGCATATTCTTATGAAAAGAATCTAGCTCGGTTAATGGTGCATTTGCACTAGCTTGGATTTTAGTATCTAGCTATTTAATCTTTTCACTAATCTCGGTAGTGAAATTATCCATAGTGCAAAGCTTAACTAACATTTGAATAATGTTCAGAGTGATAGATTGAGCATAGGTAATCACCTCAAAAAATTTTACCTTGTTTATTGCCACTTCCTGGCTAATCTTTTCTACCAATTTATCATGTAGTTTTGACTCTTCCCTTTCTTCAAATCACTTTTTTGCATCAATGTTCGAGGCATTAATTTATTGTACAAGAGTGGCAAGTTGGTCCATTATTGATGTGTCATCATTTATCTAGACCTCAGGTACAACCTATTGCAATATGTCTCTCACATCTTCAAGAATCTATTTACTCTTGCACTCTTTCCTTAGCTTCTCCTGAGTTGCCTTCCTTGTGCATAGTTCCCCATATTTTCTCAACTCCTTGGGGTCTAAGGTCCTTGGGTCAAATTAAGGTATTTTAATGACTTCATCCAGTGTGACCTACCCTTTACCATGCTTTTTCTTTTTCTTCTTAGGCTCTTGTGTCAAATCCTTGACAAAAGGAATAATGTCCTTTACCTCAACTCTTGATGTTTCTTGCCTGATAGACACATTATCTTCCTTTTTTTGTTCCTTGGTAACCTATGTGTAGGTTGAAATAGAGGGAGCTTTGGATGTAGTATCCAGTGGTGTTTTCTTGGTAGGTTTAGGATCTCTTTGGTCTTGTGTCTCTGCCTCTATATCCTTAGGCTTTTTTATCTCAACAGGTGCGCTTGTCCCTTGTTCCCCAAATGTGTCCTTTAGTTGCTCGAGGGTTGAGCCTTTGGGTCCTTCCATATAAATTAGTTCCACTTCTTCCATCATAATAGGAAGATCACCCAGTATAGATCTTATTACTGGCTTGGTTATGTGTCCTTCTTCTTGTATTTTTTTTCTAGCAATGTTGACATCCTCATCATCAACAATGTCATTAGGATCACCATTTGTGATGTCCTCAATGAGTACATCAAGTGCATTATTATCTATCATTTGGTTCTCAACTTGATCCAGTGCATCTTGTGTTAAAATTATTTCCTTGGTGGCATCTATTGTATCAAGTACCTCGGTATCTGATATGTCAATTCTTTGTGTAGGTGCCAAATCTACATCATCAATATGTATTCCCTTACCTTTTATCTTTAATTTCTTCTCAGGAATAATGGCTAATGCCATCTTTTCAAAATCTTCTCAGGCTTGTACAATTTTATTCTAGATGAGTTGAATATTATCATCTATGTCTACCATATTTTGATCAAGTATCTATAGTGCCCTATTCTTTACTCTAAATCTCTTTGAATATTTTCTCATAAATTCATCAATTTCAGGAACTGTCAATGTAGGAATTGCCAAAACTAGGGATTTTTCCCTCATTCTCTTCTCAATATTCAAGGCATAGGGCCACTTTTATGAAATTCTTTCTTCTAATGCCTTGGGTAATTATTTGGAAAATTCAATCATTACTCTTTTGAATCTTATCATCATCTGTATAATTGCCTCTTCAATTTTATTTTCATCCTTGGTTGACAAGTGCTCAAACTGACTAATCTCAGGATCACTTAATCCACCATTTTCTATTATATCTTCTACTACCTCATCTATTGACCAATTATTATTTACAACTTTGAATTTATTATTATCATCTTCATCATCATCTAGATCATCTTTTCCCCTAATTAACTTTCTTCTTTTCCTAGGGGCCTCAGTAGTAATTTTAGTACCTCTTTTCTTGTATGTCTTTGTTGGTGTAGCTACTACTAGCCTTGATATTTTTGCAACTCCTTTCTTCAGTGGTGGTGAGGCTGTAGTTGTAGACCTTGTGCATACCCTTGCCTACACTTCTAACTACTTCTTCTCTAGAGTAGGGGTAGGAGAAACCAGTGTAGAATATACATCTTTGTTTGACTCATTTTCCTCACTATCATTTGGTTTTTTAGTAAGCAATAACTGACCTTCGGTTGCTGCCTCAATCGATGTGTTATCAGATGATCCAACATCATCACCAAACTTCTCTACTAATTTTTTCATCATTTTCCTTGACTTCTTTGTTATCTTACCGATAACTAGGCTTGTTTTAATCCTTGTCTTGGCCTCTTCATAGGTTCCAAACCTTTTTGCATTAACATCCTTCGGTATAGCCAACAAGGCCTTTATTGATTTTGAAGAAAAATCAATGTCAATTTCATATCCCATAGGGGCTAACCATTTTTTTCTTGGCTCCACAGCCTTAATAAATGTGTGATCGATGTCAACTAGAAAACATATAACTTGCTCATATTCTTCCACTAGTTTCCTTGGAATTCTTCTACAAGGATTCATTCTTCTTTTAAATTTCTCAAAATAATTGTCTAAAACATTGTTGAGATTATTTCCCAAACCCTTAATCCAATCTAAAAATTTTACTATGACAGGCTTGTCGGTTGACCACTCTATATTATTGACCGATGGGAAAAATATTTTCACATAAAAGAATATGTAAACCAATAGGGATCCAAACTTACATGTATTTGACTTTGCCAACCAGATTGTCTTCATGTTCTCTTCAACTTGCTTCAACAGAAGCTTGGCAAGGTCCAACTGATAACCTTTCTTAACCATTATGTAGGCAATGTCAACGGCTCCACATGGCACACTATACATTCTACTTGACTCATAAATCCTATAATCGATGACATGTGCTGCATATTTTACTTATGGGTCCTTGATTGTGTTGATCTTCATAGCTTAGTTGTCCCACTCAACTCTTGTGTTTTCTTGATTTTTGTCCTTGGTGCACTATGCATTTATTTTGCCTTATCAGTGGTAGGATACTTGATGACATCATGTATTATTTTCTTCATTATTTTAATGGACTCATCCAACCAAAATTTTCTAGCATGGAACCAATTGAGAAAAACCCTAATCCATTCACTCTTGAATTCCCTTGGAAAATTTAGGGCATTCATCAAACCTATTACCTCAAGTTGCTTGTAATTGGATTTCAGCTTTCCATCTTCTCCACATAGCTTTTGGTAAGCTTCATACATGTCAAAATCTCCAATTTCTCCTATCTTGTAGGGAATATATGATCAAACATCCTCGACTAGTAGAACCCTAGATGGTATTCTTGAGAAAGCTCCCACTTGATCAATTTTTTATGCAACTTCAGGATGAGGTTTTTATCAGGGTTCATTGTATTTTGTAGAAATGATAAGGTTGACTTCTTCCTCCTCTACAAACTTAGATTTGTTTAGCTTCGATGTGGACACCATTATTTCTTAAAATAGGGTTTCAGTAAGTATGAGTATGAACAGCTCGGTAGTAACAGTACTTACATGAAAATGTCGATGAATTCACTCAGAAGATTTTGATATATCTTTTAAACACTCTAAAAATCTATTGCATGAAATTTCTCTGGAAACTCTTTTCTCTTTGTGATTGCTGGTGAAAAATGAATTATGTTCGCTGCGTATTTATAACCTTTTTTCAAATTCCCGCTCAAAAACCTTTTCAATAAATGCTCCACCTACTCACATATTGACGACAACTGTCAAACTCAGTGAGTACCACAAAATTCCAATAGCTCGATTAACATATAAATTTTCACTCGGTTAATATATGATACTCAGTTAACCTTGCATAATAGTCACTGATGGATAACTCCTTACTCAGTCTAGCATATACCAATTGTAAACTCTTTAAAGTCCAAAACTTATAAAACCATAATGCATCTCAATTCAGGCAGATTTGTTATATGCCCATTTAATGTAAGGAATTGTATGTAAAATATGATCAACTTGAATTATTAGTTCCATACATACCTTTTTGAGCTTAGGTGGAGGTGCCAATGTCACCCAATCCAATGGATGAGGTTTCACTGACTGCATTGCTTGACTTAACACTATCATTTGATGCCCTTCTCCACATAGTGTTTCTTATTATCATGATATCTACAATTGTAAATTTCCATTCACAAAAACTTGTGCTTTTGGTGCTCAGTCTTTGCAATCTTTACTTAGGTGACTGACTTTGTGATAGTGCAAACATGCCATACCAGTTCTTGTCTAGCTTTGAGATTTTCTATCCCATCTCTTCCTCATGCAATTAGCTACATTATGTCCACACCTTCCACATATTGTGTAGTTAACCCATGTGTTATAATCCCAAGTGTAAGTGTTTCCCAAAATTTCCTATCTATTCAATCTTGGCCATAGGCTGGACTCCATCCAGGGTCTGCATTTTAACTATGTTGAACACCTTGAGAAATTTTCATGGTTTTGTGTGTTTTCCTCTGGTCTCTACAATTATTTAACTCCTTGGTCTAAAAGTCTTTATTTTTGAAAATGTGACCATTGGAAAAACCCCCCAAAAGCCTTAAACCCTAAACCCTTTGGCCTGTTATATTTCACCATTACCTTTTCGGTTAGTTAAGGGCTTCATTTCTTCACATGTGCTTTACTTTCTAACTGGTCACAAGATCTCCTATTCCTGGTGGTTAAGTCCTTAACATCCAATGACTTGATGAGAGGTTACCATTATGCTTTGTGGTCCTAGTTCTGAGGCAGTTAAGATTCGAACAAGATCGACAGCTATCATTATACCACTAAGGAAATATGCATGATTTTTAGTATCATGGTATAACAACAGTCGTCGATCTTCATTCCAATGCAGTGCTTCAATTGTCAGTGGGTCCATTGCCACATAGTCTGAGGTGTTCACTCCTGATTGGTCGAAGGTTCAGATGGTGATAAGGACATGTCAGAGTGGGCCCGAGGTCTTTAGCTTATGAGGTAGGTTAAAGCTCAGACAAAATCTATGATTGTCATTATATCATTGAAGTAAGATGCATGAAGTTTAAGGCTCCGGTATAACGACAACTGTCTGATGAAAGGTTATGGATTTCATGGGTCCGTGTCGTCAAGAGGCACTGAAATGCTAAATTCTTATTGGTTGCTGGGCAAAATAGCTGGCATTTGTTAGTGGGGCCTGTCTTTCTTGATGGTTAAGTTGTGGTATGATCTCATGGTTGTCGTTATACTGCTTGGATAAGATGCATGATGTTTAGTATCATGGTATAGCGACCACCATCTGATGAAAATCTAAGTGGGTCATGGGTCTGGTGCACTACGTATTGCCGAGGTGTTCATTTTTATTGGCTTTCGACTGATGATGTGGCCTTTGAATTTTCAAGGGGTTTGCAACTGTTTCAAAGTTGGTCTAGGCCATTTGATTTGCTAGGAAATGCTAATATCGACAGTTGCATTTTAAATTTGATCAGCTAGCCATTTTTATCAACTTTAAATATCTTTCACAGGGTTTCTTGCTGGTTCGTTGTTGTTGGTCAAATACAAGGTCACGGGTAGCTTTGAATTGATTTTTTCAAGATAGTTGCAGTTGGGAGGATGATGAAGAAGATCTAGTAGCTGTCATGTGTAATTTCTCAAGTACCACGTCAGTGTTCTTGCACTGAAGAAGCATTAAAAGGTTGGTGCCACCTGTGGCCTTCTGTACTTCAAAATACAAATATATGTAAGGATCCAATTTTAAGCATTCATGATAAGCCTGACTTGTAGAGACAGGGCCATGGTTATGGCATGAGGTTTTCAACTTGTAGAGAGATGGGATGGACTTGCAAGGACTAATATCTAATCAACCAAGATATCTGTATGATGCATTTATGATCAGATATGATAGAATTAGGATTTGATTATTTTATGACAATCCATGTAACCCTAATTAGGTTTTTGCTCCTACCTGTGTGCATAAAGGAGATGTATATAATATTTTTTGGAGTTTTTAGAGCTCAGAGTTTACAATTGTAAAAGAGAGATTTTCTTTTTGAGGAGTTATCCGAGGCATTCTTTCTGCCCACTAGCTTTCTATAGTTTGTAACCTTTCATTGAGGTTTAGATATTGCAAAGGTAATTTGTGACATTCTTTTTGTCCCTATGCCTTCTTATCTAAATTTTCTCTTAATGAATTGAGTATATGTATGTTTTCAGTAATATCTTACGTTTCCTAATCCCTCTTTCTTTCTGCAATTCATGTGTATTCTTGTGGATGATTTGATTTGAATGATCTTGTGGGTATACTTCAACCCCCTGACAATTTGCCTCATTCCTATACCTAGTTGTAGAGGTGAATATTTGTTTGTAGGTTGTAGATTGTGTCTAAATTCTTAGGAATGCTATTGTTTGTGAAATTAGCTCTTTCCCTAAATAGCTTCTTTCTATTGCAGACCCTTCCATGAAATATTGTTTCAAACCTATTGAGTAAGTTGTGATCTCCTAGACCTAAATTTGTGCGCTAATTTCATCCTCCATACTATAATTCATACCATATTTTTGGTGTATCACCTAGTAGGTAGTTTTCTCTCAGTTATTTCCCTTTCATGCAATTCCTTCTATCCCTTTTCCCCTTAAGAATTTACTTTCCTGTCAAGAAGCAAGTTAAGGTGATTATCCAAAAGGAACCAGCCTAGAACTTGGAGGTCTCATCATAGTTAGCATAGGTCCCACAACCTGGAGATGATTCCCATGTTATACTAAGTTTTCAAGACCAAGAGAGCTTGAAACAAGGGGGCAAACTTAGTGTATAACAATTCTGGCATGCCCAGTGGGACAAAAGTTCAGATTTATGATTCAAAGGTGCTCCTATAAGTTCAGAATCTTAGATTCAAAGACACCTCACCTTGGGCATAACATTTCTGACAGAAAAAGTTCATTGTTTGAAGATTATGTTATCTATGATATACTAATTGCATAATACATACTTTCAGAAGTTTTTCTATCAAGTATATCTAGCAAGTCCATTGATTTCACATGTTTAGGCTAACTTTGTTCAAAGTTTATGAGAAAGATTGAGACTAGGAGCTCAAAGCCTACTAAATTTTCAGAGTTGCCCTTAAAAAGAGGCTACAAAGGTAGATCAACCCAGAGAACATCTCCTGCAAGGAGAGTATAGTCTACACCACCTGATACTTCAGAAAGGAGACCCTTGCCCTTTCATCTCAGAAGAAGAGGAAGATCTCTAACCAAAGATCTAGAAGAGGATTCAAATCCAACATCCAATACAACTCACACAGTTGCTACTCAACAAATTTCAGCTCCTACAATGGCTAGATAGTTTTCTTTTGCACCTTTCAAGGAGGGAAGTCCATTAGTCCTTGCTCAACATCATGATGTGCCCTTCGTGGCACTAAAGAGTTTACCTAATTTCACATGTGAAGGACAAACTATAGCTTTTGAGCATATAAGAGATGTGACCACTATCTGTAGTATACATAATATAACTCAAGAAGATGTGGCCACCAAGTTATTAGTAGCCTCCCTCAAAGGTAAGGCTCTTGAATGGTTTAGAAATTTAACTGTTGGTTCCATTAATTCATGGGATGGATTAGGAGATGCATTGAGTAAACATTTTGAGGATAAATCAAACAACTTGTCTTTGGTTGAGCAACTGACAACCATTAAAAGAGACCCTCAAGAACAAATGATAGATTATAAAAATAGATTTCTCAAGACATGGAATAGAATTCCAGTCTCGGTGAGGCCATCAACTGACCATGGTTTCTTATACTTCTTGCAAAGTTTGAATTGTCAAATTTCTATCATGATCCAATCTATGTTTGGTACCTCTCTACCCCAAGCTTTTGATATAGCTGTCAAGGCTGAAAATTGTTTAATCCAAGCACGTATGATAGCTAGAAGGCCACCCATGCCCATCTTTCCTAGTCTTCAGCCCACTACACCTTTACAAGTACCTCCTTTTACTCCTATTCCCACCATATTAGCACCTTAGGCTAGTACTAGCAGTGAGGAGCTAAAAGAAAGTTTCTCTAAGAGCTGTAAGAGATGAAGAATAGTCAACAAACTAGTCAGTAAGAAATGACAAATTTGTTGCAAACTTTGACTAAAGAGTTTACAAACCTAAAGAGACAAGGGCAAGGAATCAGACCACCCTTTCAGCCACAAGGCCAAAGTCCTAATCAACAATATCAGAATCATGAACAACCTTATCAGCAAAATAGGCCACCATACCAAGGAGGATATCAAGGAAAAAAGAAATTTTTTAATGAAAGACCAATCCAACCATACAACCCTGCACCTCTCAATTCTGTGAATCCAGTTAGGGACATGGTCCCTAGTTAAAATAATATGGTTATGGACAATGAATGGTGTTTCCCTTGTAATCAACCTCATAATTAGGCTACATGTTCAAATGGATGGATGAATCAAGCTCTAATGGTTCAAAATGCCTCATATACTCAATCAGAGGCTTCTTCCAGTGGATCAATTCCTCAACAAGAACCACAAGATAATGAGACTGCTCTTTTCATTTGGGAGTAGCAATATTTTAATGGAGTGATTGGTGAGCCTTCCATTGCTGCCAACACAAGGTCAAAGAGAAGAGCTCAAGACATGGAGCGAGTAGATTCTGGGACTAAAGATACTACATCTACAGAATCAATGTAATAGGCTACTCCTATCATATCCAAGAAGGCTCCTATCATTACAGGCAAAGAGGGCCAGACTCTCAAAGAAGTGGAACCCATCATAGTAAAAGCACAACAAAGAGTACACATTGTGACACCTTTCAACATTGTAGACAACATGAAGAAGGTGAACATTACTATGTATATGTGGGATTCTTTGGCTATTCTAAGGCAACCTGAGATTTTGAAGAAAGCTATGACTTAAATGACAACTCCTCAGCATACAAAAGAAGCTACAAAGCCAGTGTTGGTCAACACCGATCAAGAAAAGGAGGCTCCAAGTTGCAACTCCAAAGCCAACACCATTCAAGGTAGGAATTTGAAATAAAACCAAGTACATAATTGTATGGTAGATAGTGGAGCTACTAGTACTGTAATGCCCAAAAAGGTGGCTGACCAATTAGGACTTAAATATGAACCCCTCCAAAAGAAGGTTACACAACTTGATGGATCCTTAGTTAACACTATAGGTGTGGCTAAAGATACCAGTCTAATCCTTCAAGCAAGTCCTAATTTGTCCATCCTACTGGATATATATATTATAGATCTCCCTGCTTTATTTTCCATATGTTTGTCAAGGGAGTTCACAGCCAAGATAGGAGGCTACCTTTCTTCTGGCTAGTCTCACATGTTTTTTCACACAAGATATGGTACCAAGGTCACCATCAAATCTGATTCATTGGTAGTGCACAATATAGAACCATATGTGTCCAATACCATCAATGCAAGCTGCCCTGTATTTGATAGCAGTGATTTCCCAACTACCAGAGAAGCAAACACTAAGATAGAAAGTATCCATGATATTTTATTAGATGAACTAGAATCATAAAAGGATTTTGAGGCCCAAGAAAATGTCATTTGGGATGCTAGTTTGGGAAGTTATTTGATACAAGAAAGTGGATCCATAGAGCCAAACCTCCTCAAAGAGGACACTGATTTAGATGATCAGAGCAATCAGGTTTGGGAATTATTTTTTGATGGAGCTAGAAGAAGACATGGCTCTGGTGGTGGTGCTATGCTAGTGTCCCCAAAAGGTGAAAGATACTATACAACTTTTAGATTCAGTTTCTCCTACACTAGCAACACTACAGAATATGAAAGTCTAGTGAATGGACTGGAGTGGGCTAGAAAAAGAGGGCTTAAAGCCTTAAAAGTCTATGGTGACAGTGAGTTAGTAGTCAGCAAGTGAGAGGGATAAGTGCAGCCAAAAATGACACCTTGAGAGCATACAAACATAGATTTTGGGATGCAATTGAAAACTTTTGTGCTTTCAACATTATTGCTATCCCTAGAAAGCTAAATCAGAATGTAGATAGATTAGCTGCTATTGGGTCTCAGTATGACATTCCTAATAGTATTTCAAAGGAGGAGATCCAATAGCATATCAAAGTTATTATCAGACCTTCTATCCCTGATAATAATACTAATTGGCAAGTGTTTGACAATGCTGAGAAAATTCTTCAATTCTTATTTGAAGAGGATGTCTTCTTAGAGCATAACCAAGATAGGCTATTGCAAAATTATGGTGACCAAGTAATAAAACTTAAGTCTAATAAGATTCCTAGAGGTCTTGTCACCTTAGAAGCTATCTTCAATAAGGATGATCAAGTTAAGAAGAATAAAGCTGGCCTGGTGGTTCAACAAGAACATTGTGCTGAATTAGAGTTGGAACCAGGTAAAAGTTTACAATTTGGAAAAGTAAACACTGATTTGGAAAAGTAGGCTTACACCCAATTATTCAAGGAATTCAGTGATGTATTTTCATGGCAATATGAAGACCTCAAAGGTTTTAATCTAGCCCTTGCTCAGCACACTATTGAATTAAAACATTATGCCAAACCAATGATACAAAAGCAAAGGCCTGTTAATCCAAAGCTTGAGCCACTTATGCATAAAGAGGTGCTCAAATTAATAGAAAGTGGTATCATCTACCCCATCAAGCATACTAGTTGGGTTTCCAACCTTTTTCTTGTAAGGAAGAAGAATGGGGAGTTGAGGTTATGTGTTGACTTCAAGGATCTTAATAGGGCCTCTTTAAAAGACCACCATCCATTACCCTCTATGGAACAAATCTTACAATGTGTCTCTAGATCTAAGAGATTTTCATTATTGGATGGCTATTTAGGATATAATCAGATCCTAGTTAATCAAGAGAATCAATATAAGACTACATTTACAACCAAGTGGGGAACCATGGCTTATCAAATGATGCCCTTTGGTTTGTCAAATGCAGGTGCTACTTTTCAAAAGGCAATGGATATGGCCTTTAAAAGCCTCATGTACAAGTTTTTACTGGTCTACTTAGATGACATAACTATCTTTTCTAAACATGTAGCAGATCATATCAAACACTTGAGGAGAATCTTTGAAATGTGTAGAGAGTTTGGGATATCTCTTAATCCCAAGAAATGTGTGTTTGCAGTTCATGAAGGAAAATTTTTAGGATATATAGTATCCAAGAAAGGAATTACAATAGATCCTGAAAGGATTGCAACCATCTTAGAGCTACCCTTGCCACAACATAAGAAATGTCTCCAATCTTTCATAGGAAAGATTAATTTTGTTAGGCATTTCTTGCTTAATATTGCAGATTTATTGAAGCCTTTGACAGCCATGTTAAAGAAGAATTCAACTTTCAATTGGACTAAAGAAGGGAAGGCCAATTTCCAAGCCATCAAGGAGGCCTTGACTGAAGCTCCTACTCTATTAAACCCAAATTTTAGTAAGGGTTTTATCCTTTATGCTTATGGAGGTCATGATGCTATATCTGCTATGTTGACTCAAGAAAATTCAGAAGGGTTGGAGCAGCCTATTGCTTTCTTCAGCAAAGGTTTAGAAGAGTATGAACAAAGATACTCTTTTGTGGAAAAACATGTACTTGGTGTGGTAAAAATTCTTAAAAATTTCAGATATCTATTGACCCATAACAAGGTACACTTGAAGGTTACTCATCCAAGTGTCAAAGAATTTTTTCTTTCCAAGGACCTAAATGGGAAAAGATTCGGTTGGATTACCAAAGTGATGGAGTATGACATTGATATCCAAACCACCAAGCTGGTTAGAGGAAGAGGTCTTTGTGAGCATTTGGTAGAGGATGAAATTTCAAAGAAATAAAAAAAAATAGATGCATCTCTGGTCATGCATTCTATAGAAGAACATGCCAAGGCAGCAGGTTGGTTGTCTAACATGATTCATTACTTGAAGATAGGACAATGTCCTACAAGCCTAGATTCAGCAAAGAGAAGATATTATAGATTACAATCTATTCCCTTTGTGCTGATAGATGAAGTTATTTTTAGAAAATATCACAATGGTGTCCTTTTGAGATGTATTGATTCAGAAAAGATAGTTGATGTCCTATTTGAATTTCATGATGGACCTTCTGGAGGTCATTTTTCTCCTAGGACTACTACTTTTAAAATCATGAGGGCTGGATACTATTGGCCATTTATCTTCAAGGATAGTCATGATTATGTGAGAAAATGTGTCAAATGTGCCATGTTTGCAGAAAAAGAAAAGCTTGTAGCTCTACCCCTTCAGCTAATCAGAATAGACCAACCATTCATGAGATGGGGCATAGACTTTATTGGTATGACTAATCCTCTATCTAGCATAGGACACAAGTGGATAATCACTACAAGTGATTATTTCACTAGATGGATAGAGGTAGTTTCCTTAAAAGAATCAAATGAGAGTGTCGTCTTAAGTTTTTATGATGATATAATTCATAGATTCGACACTCCAGACTCCGTGATATTAGATAATGCATTGGAATTCACACGCCTTAAAGTCTTAGAATGGGCAATCAGAAATGGCATTTATCTAAATACAAGTTCAAATTACTACCCTCAAGGCAATGGTTTGGTAGAATCAACTAACAAGAACTTGATTAGGATAATCAGGAAAACTCTACAGGATAAACAAAGGGATTGGCATACTAAGTTGAAGTCTACCTTATGGTTAGACATGATTACCCCAAAGAAGATCATTGGGAATTCTCCTTATGTGTTAGTAGATGGTAGAGAGGCTAAGTTGTCCATTTTAATTGAATTTCCAGCTTTGGACTTGGCCACTCAATATGTCCTATTTGAAGAAGGGGATCCCTTACAAATCAGGTATGCTTAGCTAATAGAGTTAGAAGAACTCAGAGATAAGTCCATGAAGGATATGGAGTTCTATCAGGTACAAACAAAGAAAAGTTTTGATAGAAGAGCTAGGGCTAGAGACTTCAAAGTTGGAGATGTAGTCCTCAAGTGGGATGAATCTAGATCAAGGCCTGGCAGACATACAAAGTTTGATTCCTTTTGGGGTGGACCATTTGTTATTACAGAATGCAAGGTGCCTAATGCTTTTTAGCTATCAACTCTTGGAGGAGATGCCTTGCCCATATCATTTAATGGATTCCACCTGAAGTCTTGCTTTGAGGCTAATCCTTCCCTATAAATCTCTGTAAATATGTTTCTTGCTTTCTTTCCTTGCTTTCTAGGTTAGTTTTCCCTATTTTTCAAGAAGTGCCCGTGCATAGTTTTGTTCCTCTGGTTCCAAGTCCATCTCTCTATCATAAGTTCTTTGTGTTAAAAGATGACTCCATGCCCAATGAATTGCTCAGGGCCACTGGTTTCCATGTGTAGCAAGCTGACATCCAGCAGAAATTGCCAAAATGTTGCCCCAAATTTCCTATCTATTCAATCTTGGCCATAGGCTAGACTCCATCTAGGGTCTACATTTTAACCATGTTCAACACCTTGAGAAATTTTCATGGTTTTGTGCCTTTTCCTATGGTCTTTGCAATTATTTAACTTCCTAGTCTAAAAGTCTTTATTTTTGAAAATGTGACCATTGGCAAAACTCCTCAAAAGCCTTAAACCCTAAACCCTTTGGCCTGTTATATTTCACCGTTACCTTTTTGGTCACTTAAGGGCTTCATTTCTTCACATTTGCTTTATTTTCTAACTGGTCACAAGATCTCCTATTCCTGATAGTTAAGTCCTTAACATCCAACGACCTGGCAAGTGGTTACCGTTATGCTTCACGGTCCCAGTTCTGAGGCAGTTAAGATCCGAGTAAGATCGACGACTATCATTATACTACTGAGGAAATATGCATGATGTTTAGTATCATAGTATAATGACGGCCATCAATATTGATTCCAACGCAGTGCTTCAGTTGTCAGTGGGTCCACTGCCACATAGTCTGAGGTGTTCGCTCTTGATTGGTTGAAGGTTCAGATGGTGACAAGGACATGTCAGAGTAGGCCTGAGGTCTTTGGCTTATAAGGTAGGTTAAAGCTCAGACAGAATCTATGATTGTCATTATACTATTGAAGTAAGATGCATGAAGTTTAAGGCTATGGTATAACAACAACCATCTAATGAAAGGTTAAGGATGCCATAGGTCTGTGTTGTTAGGAGGTGATGACATGCTAAATTCTTATTGGTTTCTGGGTAGAACAGTTGGCATTTGTTAGTGGGTCCTATCTTTCTTGATGGTTAAGTTGTGGTATGATCTCATGATTGTCATTATACTACTTGGATAAGATGCATGATGTTTAGTATTGCGGTATAGCGACCACCATCCGATGAAAATCTCAATGGGTCATGGGTCCAATGCGCTATGTATTGCCGAGGTGTTCATTTTTTATTGGCTTCTGAATGATGATGTGGCCTTTGACTTTTCAAGGGGTTTGTGACTATTTCAAAGTTGGTCTGGGCCGTTCGATTTGCCAGAAAATGCTGATATCGATAGTCACATTTTAAATTTGATCAGCTGGCCTTTGTTTTTCAAATTTAAATATCTTTCACAGGGTTTCTTGTTGGTTTGTTGCTGTTGGTCGAATATGAGGTCGTGGGTAGCTCAAATTTGATGTTCTCAAGATAGTTGCAGTTGGGAGGATGCTGAAGAAGATCTAGTAGCCATCGCGTGTGATTTCTTAGGTACCACATTGGTGTTCTTGCACCGAAGAAGCATTACAAGGTTGGTGCCACCTGTGGCCTTCTGTACTTCAAAATACAAATATCTGTAAGGATCAGATTTTAAGCATTCATGATAAGCCCGACTTGAAGAGATAGGGCCATGGTTATGGCATGAGGTTTTCAACTTGCAGAGAACTAGGATGGACTTGCAAGGACTGATATCTAATTGGCCAAGATATCTCTATGATGCATTTATGATCAGATATGATAGAATTAGGATTTGATTATTTTATGACAATCCATGTAACCCTAATTAGGTTTTTTCTCCTGCCTGTGTGCATAAAGGAGATGTATATAATGTTTTTTGGAGTTTTTAGAGCTTAGAGTTTACAATTGTAAAAGAGAGATTTTCTTTCTAAGGAGTTATCTGAGGCATTCTTTCTACCCTCTAGTTTTTATAGTTTGTAACCTTTCATTGAGGTTTAGATATTGCAAAGGTATTTTGTGACATTCTTTTTGTCCCTATGCCTTCTTATCTGAATTTTCTCTTAATGAATTGAGTATATGTATGTTTTTAGTAATATCTTAGCATTCCTAATCCCTCTTTCTTTCTGCAATTCATGTGTATTCTTGTGGATGATTTGTTTTGAATGATCTTGTGGGTATACTTCAACCCCCTGACAATCTGTCTCATTCCTATAGCTAGTTGTAGAGGTGAATGTTTGTTTGTAGGTTATAGATTGTGTCTAAATTATTAGGAATGCTATTTTTTGTGAAATTCTCTCTTTCCCTGAATAGCCTCTTTCTATTGTAGACCCTTCTATGAAATATTGATGTAAACCAATTTAGTAAGTTGTGATCTCCTAAACCTAAGTTTGTGCACTGATTTCATCCTCCATACTGTAATTCATACCATATTTTCAATGTATCACCTAGTAGGTAGTTTTCTTTTACTTACTTCCCTTTCATGCATTCCTTCTATCCCTTTTCCCCTTAAGAATTTACTTTCCTGTCAAGAAGCAAGTTAAGGTGATTATCCAAGAGGAACTAGCCTAGAACTTGGAGGTCTCATCTTAGTTAGCATAGGTCCCACAACCTAGAGATGATTCCCATGTTATACTAAGTTTTCAAGACTAAGAGAGCTTGAAACAAGGGTGCAAACTTAGTGTATAACAATTCTGGCATGCCCGGTGGGACAAAAGCTCATATTTATGATTCAAAGGTGCTGCTATACATTTAGAATCTCAGATTCAAAGACACCTAACCTTGGGCATAAAATTTCTGATAGAAAAATAAGTTCATTGTTTGAAGATTATGTTATCTCTAATATATTGATTGCATAATACAAACTTTCAGAAGTTTTTCTATCAAGTATATCTGGTGACTCCACTGATTTCACAGATTCAGGCTAACTTTGTTCAAAGTTTATGAGAAAGATTGAGACTAGGAGCTCGAAGCCTACCGAGTTTTTAGAGTTTCCCTTAAAAAGAGGCTACAAAGGTATATCAACCTAGAGAACATCTCCTTCAAGGAGAGTATAATCTACACCACCTGATACTTCAGAAAGGAGACCCTTGCCTTTTCATCTCAAAAGAAGAGGAAGATCTCTAACCAGAGATCTAGAAGAGGATTCAAATCCAACATCCAATACAACTCACACAGTTGCTACTCATCAAATTTCATCTCCTACAATGGCTAGCCACTTTTCTTTTGCACTTTTCAACCAGGGAAGTCCATTAGTCTTTTCTCAACATCATGATGTGCCCTTGGTGGCACTAAAGAGTTTACTTGATTTCATAGGTGAAGGAGAAACTACAGCTTTTGAGCGTATAAGAGATGCGACCACTATTTGTAGTATACATAATATAACTCAAGAAGATGTGGCCACCAAGTTATTAGTAGCCTCCCTCAAAGGTAAGGCTCTTGAATGGTTTAGAACTTTAACTGTTGGTTCCATTAATTCATGGGATGGATTAGGAGATGCATTGAGTAAACATTTTAAGGATAAATTAGACAACTTGTCTTTGGTTGAGTATCTAATAACTATTAAAAGAGATCCTCAAGAACAAATGACAGATTATAACAATAGATTTCTCAAGACATGGAATAGAATTCCAGTCTCAGTGAGGCCATTAGCTGACCATGCTTTCTTATACTTCTTGTAAAGTTTGAATGGTCAAATTTCTATCATGATCAAATCTATGGGTGGTACCTCTCTACCCCAAGCTTTTGACATAACTGTCAGGGTTGAAAATTATTTAATCCAAGCACGTATGATAGCTAGAAGGCCACCCATGCCCATCTTTCCTAGCCTTCATCCCACTACACCTTTACAAGTACCTCCTTTTACTCCTATTCCCACCATATTAGCACCCGAGACTAGTACTAGTAGTGAGGAGCTGAAAGCAAGTTTCTCTCAAGAGCTGCAAGAGTTGAATAATAGTCAACAAACTAGTCAGCGTGAAATGACAAATTTGCTGCAAACTTTGACTAAAGAGGTCACAAACCTAAAGAGACAAGGGCAAGGAATCAGACCACCCTTTCAGCCACAAGGCCAAAGTCCTAATCAACAATATCAGAATTAGGGATAGCTTTATCAGCAAAATAGGCCACCATACCAAGGAGGATATCAAGGACAAAAGAAAATTTTTAATCAAAGACCATTCAAACCATACAAGCCTGCACCTCTCAATTCTATGAATCCAATTAGGGACATGGTCCCTAGTTAAAATAATATGGTTATGGACAATGAATGGTGTTTCCCTTGTAATCAACCTCATAATCAAGCTACATGTTCAAATGGATGGATGAATCAAGCTCTAATGGTTCAAAATGCCTCATATACTCAATCAGAGGCTTCTTCTACTGGATTAGTTCCTCAACAAGAACAACAAGATAATGAGACTGCTCTTTTCAATTGGGAGCAACAAGACTTCAACGGAGTCATTGGTGAGCCTTCCATTGCTGCCAACACAAGGTCAAAGAGAAGAGCTTAAGACGTGGAGCGAGCAGATTCTGGGACTAAAGATACTACATCTACAAAACCAATGCAATAGGATACTCCTATCATATCCAAGAAGGCTCCTATCATTACAGGCAAAGAGGGCCAGACTCTGACAAAAGTGGAACCTATCATAGTAAAAGCACAACAAAGAGTACACACTGTGACACCTTTCAAAATTGTAGACAACATGAAGAAGGTGAACATTACTATGTCTATGTGGGATTCTGTCATGCCCCTGATAGTTCCAGGCTTTACTTTTCTATGTTATGTTATGTTATGTTAGATTTCTATGAGTTTGAACTTTGATTTCGTTCTTTTGAACCTTGTTAGTTGGATTAAATATGTTTATCTCTGTAATTCTACAAGACACTTAGGGAATTATGTCTATTTCTGTTGCTTAATGAGTCTTTTTCTGATGACAGAATTGGCTTTGACTGAATTTTGAATTTTGGTTTGATTATGAAATAAGGACAATTTAAATGGTTAGTCAATTGTCAGATTATTGGTTCATTATTATTATCATGGTTAATTGTATCTTAATGTGTATAGACAGTATATAGAGAATTATTATTATTTAACGTTAATCAAATTCTGAATTCAAAATAAATGAACTTGTATATATGTATTTTTATACATATAAATATGAGCAATTGTTTTAGTAATTATGTTATTTATGTTTTACTAAAACTATATGAATTACGTAAGTTAATAAATCCTATTTTGTATGTTAGTAGGAGGTTAGTGTGATGAAGTGTTAGTTATTTGACATTGTCATGCGCTGTTATCTTAGATGTTTAAGTTAGTAAATTGACTAATGTTATTGACAAAGATATGTATTATCTATCCCTAAGTCTTCTTATTATATTCTGGCTCGAAGACATGACTTAACGACAGGGTTTTAATGCACTATCATTGCATTGAGATGTTAGTGGGGTTTAAGCTATTTTTCGGGTTGTGGAATTGTACTTGGATGGACATTTGGCAGGAAATGTGTTGTGTTTACTGCAAGAGATAAGCTCACATTGAATGAACTTATCGATGGAAATTCATTGTTGTGTTTGATGACCGCCATTAGCTCTGGTGAAGAGTTGCATTTGGATTTTGACTCCATTTTTCACCATGTTATTCTGTGAGAGTTTGGGTAAACAGTTGGTTATGGACTTTTTTTTTTGTTGTATTTTACATGATAAGTGGCTTGGAATGGAAATGGGTTTTCACGGCAAGATAAACCCTTCTGTTCATGGTCATTTAGGAAGTTGGGTGTTTTATACCATTATCTCTACATTTTGGGCTCTCTTGCACGACATTTTGGCAGTTTGGGAATCTCGTCAGGCAGGGGCTAGCTTCGGCATTCCAGCTTTGGATATCTCCTTACATGAATACCAGGCAAGGGCATCTCTTACCTTATCCTCTGTTTCCATTCTATGTTCTGCAAATGAAAATTAATGGAATGTAGATTACTACTGTTTGTTAGTCGATGAAATGTTGAAGTTTTGTGTTTTTATATTTTGTGAGTTGCGGTCATGAATCAGTCTTTTTCTTCCTTGGATAGATTAAGAAGTCATTTTAGTTAATAAATGCTATGATTAGTGGAGAAAGTTGGAAACAAATGACTGTTTAGTAAGAGAATGGTATTAGTGTGGTATTTAACACATGTTTTTAATATGTTGTTTCAAGCATAATGTGTTGAGGGGTTTTCTCTGTTCTGAGAATGGATTTGGCAGTGTTTTAGTTAAGTTTGTGCCGAACTATGGGAATATTGTTATTGTAGATGAAATATGGTTATTTCCTAGTGTGTTTTGGTGTCGATGTATACTTTGTCTTTGGTCAATATAAAGGGAGTTAATCAGGAATGAGGTCCAATTTGGAATACAGGATGAGTGTTTGTCAAAAGCTTCCTTTAGATCTTCTCTCACTGTTCCTATTGTTAGGAACTCTGTAGCAACATAATGTATTCAGTTTGTAAAAGTTTTGGTTATAAGGTGGAATCGGGTTTTTCTACCACTGTCATTAACCGAAGTTGGTATCGATGTTTTCTTTTGAGTTGTATTGAGGAAATGGGGATTAGTGGTATTTCATAGTGTTATTAGATACCTGTCGTATTTTCTATTTACACTTGCAAGATAAGTGTGGGTTAAAGTATTTTTTTGGGTGAACTTCTTTAGTTATCTGGTGTCGATGTTTTGTCAAATGGGTGTTTGTCACTGTATGTATCAGTCAATAGAGAAATGTGGATATCTTTGCTTATGTCAAAACTTGATTACGAGCTTTATGTTTCTTCTATAATTATCACCAGTGTGTAATACAGTTGTAACGACATTAGGAAATGTTAAGGGATTTATAGGAAGGTCAATTACTATCTTGTTCAGATAGTAAGGAAAAACACTTTGGTATTTTGTTTAGAGGTAGAAGTCGGTTATTATTATTATACTATCATTATTTTATGTATTCGAGAGATTTAGTAGTATATTAAGGTAGATGTATTCTGTGACAGAATCTGTGATGAATAGTATGGTTTTTCTATTGCATATTAAACTATTAAGTACAAGTTTATGCAATTAGATATGTATACATATACCTGCTGGGATATGTATATGTATACACAAGCCATGGTGTATACATGTACATACGCCAACATGTATATAATAAATGCTATGACTGTCATTCTAAACTATTAATTACAAGCTTATATAATTATATATTCATATATATATATACCTGCTGGGATATGTATATGTATACACAAGCCATGGTGTATACATGTACATACGCCAACATGTATATAAATGGTATAAACTTGTAATTAATAGAGCAGGATGTATGGTCAATTAGTTTAATAATTCGGTTATGGCAAGCTTGTATGTTTGTTATAAGCGATGGGTGTTGTGTTGATTCAGTTGATATATGATTATGTTAGTTCTTTTCTATTCAATGGAATCATGAATTTAATATGGACATTTTAATGTATAGTTTCAGATTTAATGTTAAGTTAATATGGAGATTATTATTATTTTTGGATTTATGATGGAGAAAGAATTGTGATCTTTTCATCTTTGAGAAACATCATGTTTATGAATGTATGTTAAGGAATATGGAAACATGGTTTTATAATGGATCTCTGATTGCTGTTTCAATTTTGTAAATTGATGCAATAGAAATAGATTGTTAGTGAAATTGTGTAATGTAGTTCATTTCACTGCTTTCATTAATTGCTAGATCAAGTGTGTTTTTGAGATAATGCAAGTATGATCCTTAGGTTGGGGGCTGACACTAGTCTAGTACCTTGTGATGATAGAATTTCTGTTAGTTGTGACTGACACTAGTCTATATCCTTATGGGAAAGAATTTCTGACAATTGTTTAATTAAGTGATAATTATAAATTCAAGGGTTATGGGTTTCAATTAACAAGATAAAACATTATGGTTTCATCAGACATAATGGATTACTATGAGGTTCCTTACAGATACATAGCGTAGGTCCTTATGTGGACACCCATGAACTATTGGATCATTACTTTGTCATTTTCTTTGCGAGTTTATTTCTGTTAGAAAGTAATTTAGTGCTTGATGATTTTGGTGTAAAAGAATGGAATTATGTTATTAAGTTTTCAATTACATCTGTATTTAAATCTGCATAAATTTTATATTATACTGACATTTATGATTGTAGATATTTGGAGATGATTCATTTTCTTTATCATTGTGACTGAGCCCTATTTGCTATTTGTGTATGTGTTCATTTTGATTTTCAGGTTTTAGATGGATAAATCAATGAGTATGGGACAGTGGATAGCAGTTGTTAAGTTTTATGGGAAACAGATCATTTCATGGTTATTAGTTATCAGATCTATTCGTAGAATGTAATGGATTTGGAAAGAAGGAAATTTTGTTTTTGGAACTTAATCTTTGAATAAAGAGTATTACTATTACTCTGATGTAAATCGATTGTAAACTATAAAGTTCTTAGAAATAGTTACTATGATTATATGTATCAGTTTGTAATTTTTTAAGAAAAAATTTTATTACTATGGTTTTATGCGATTTTATTTATGGTTGTTTCTTCTTTAGTATCATCTTTTATCTTTAAGTTTAGATACGAGTGTTACAGTTGGTATCAGAGCCCAAGTTTAAACACTTAGGACTTGAGGGTTTTTAAAAGGGTTTTATCATTATGTTTCTGTTAGTGATTTTATTGAACTTTTCTATAGGATTTTAAGCATGCCTCCTGTTACACGAGGAGCACAAAGGCATGGTGACCCAGTTGATGATGATTTAGGCAGAGGTAGGGGTGGATGATGTAGTCGTGGTCATGGCTGAGGTAGAGGATGAGGTCGCCAAGGAATACTTGGTGATGAACAAGTTGATCCTTTAATAGGAATGGATCAAGAAGATCGAGGGGTACCACAGGTTGAAGTTCTCCAACATATTCTTGATAGGTTGGATAACATTGAAGCTAGGAACAATGTTCTAGATGGTGTAGCAAATGCTCATGTTATACAAGTCCTAGTAGCAGAAGATCCTGTTATCAAGACTCAATTAAAAGACCTTTCTAAGCTCAAAGGACCATATTTCAATGGAATAGAGGGTGGTGCTGAAGCTGAAGCATGGCTCTTGAACATTGAAAGATGTTTTATTCTCCATGATTATCACGGTAATGTGAAGGTTCGTTGGATCGTAATGCAGCTTAGATCCTTTGCTTCCATATGGTGGAATATGGAACTAGAGCAACTTGGAATTCTTATCTCTCAGGTTACATGGGATCTTTTCATATAAAGATTCTGTGAGAGATTCATGTCAGATTATTGGCAACAAACTAGATCCGAGGAGTTCTTTAGTATTTCTCAAGGCAACTCAATAGTGGAAATGTATGAGAGGACATTTTTCCAACTGAAGAAATATTTTGGTTGGTTAGAGAATGATAAGCCTTTGGTACAACACTTCATTAGGGGTTTGAACCCTAAAATTAGAGAAGAAGTGAGAACTTTCAAACCTAAGATAGTGAAAGAAGCTACTGATCAAGCCAAGCTCACAGAATTGAAGTCAGGATTTTTAGCCAAAGGATCAGTGAATCCACCAGCTCAAAGCAGTGGGAAGAATCAGAAACCTTATCAAGATAATATCAAGGCATTTTCCAGTGGATCAAGTGGTAAATTTTAGAAGAGGAAGTTTTAAAAGTTTTCCAAATCAAACAAGAATTTCAAGGTTCCTGAGCAACCTAAGTCCTTTAAACCAACTCAGAGTGTACAATAGAGTTATGCATCACCTCCAGTGAACTCATCACAGGATAAAAGTACCAAGAGAGGGGCAGAGTGTTGGCAATGTGGGCAATTGGGGCATTTGCAATGGAATTGTCCCCTTCGAGGCAATAGTCAGGTCAGGTCTAAAGCCATAGGTTCTGAGGCTACTGTTGGTGATTCTGGAAGGAATCATCGCATCTTTGCTACCGTGGATCAAAAACAAGCAGATCATCAGAACACTATGATTGAAGCTAGAGGTAATTACCAAGGTAAGATCTCTATTTTATTTGACTCTGGTGCCAGTGGATCTTTTATTTCTTCCAATTTGGTTAAGCAATGTCGAATTCCTGTGAGTAAAGCTGAATTGGCATGGCAAGTCGAGTTAGCATCAGGGACTAAGGTTGAATCGGGGTTTATAGCTGAAAATTGTAAAGTCCAATTTAAGGCTTTTACTACTACAGTTAACCTTAGGGTTATTCCTTTAGGTTCTTATGACATTATTCTGGGTATGGATTGGTTAGAGCAGCACCAAGCTGTCATCGATTGTAGAGAGAAGACCATTAGGTGTATCGATGATTATAGAACCATCAAGATTATTACAGGTGTTAAGAGGCCTATGTCAGTCAGAACTATTACTGCTAAGCAACTTCAGAGATGTTTTCAAAAGGGATGCAAATTTTTTGCTATTTCTATCAATGATTTTGATGAACCAGTTGCATGGAACACCAGCTTAGATCATCCAATTTTGAAGGAATTCTTAGATGTATTTATTGTAGAGTCCGGGAATCCCACCTAAAAGAGAAATTGATTTTAGGATTGATCTTTTGCCGAGAACTGAAGCGATTTCCAAGACTCCTTACCATATGACCGCTCAAGAATTAGTGGAACTCAAGGCTCAACTTGAAGAACTCCTTGAGAAGGGACTTATTAGACCTAGTGTTTCACCTTGGGGAGCACCTGTTATCTTCGTCAAGAAGAAGGATGGATCTTTGAGGCTTTGTATCAACTATAGACAACTGAACAAAGCTACCATAAAAAATAGATATCCTTTGCCTCGCATCGATGATTTGTTTGATCAAGTAAAGGGAGCCAAGGTGTTTTCCAAGATTGATCTCAAATCTGGATACCATCAGTTAAGGATTCAAGAAGCTGACATTCATAAAATAGCTTTTCACACAAGGTATGGGCATTATGAATTCATGGTAGTGCCATTTGGGTTGACTAATGCACCATCAGTATTAATGAGTTTGATGCAGGGAGTATTCAGGACTTTCTTAGACAAGTTTGTGGTAGTGTTCCTTGATGAAATTTTGGTATATTCTAACTCCTTGGAGGAGCATGAGTAGCATTTGAGGCAAGTCTTTGAATGTCTTCGTAGGAACAAGCTATATGCCAATCCTGAAAAATGTGAATTTTTCAAAACTGAAATAAGTTATTTGGGTCACATTATTACAGGAGATGGAATAGCTGTTGATTCTGCTAAGATCAGGGCAATTGTAGAGTGGCCAACTCCAACCAATGTATCTGAAGTATGAAGTTTTATGGGTCTGGCTAGCTACTACAGAAGATTTGTGGCTAATTTTTCAAAGATAGCCCATTCCATTACTTCTCTCCAGAGAAAGGGTAAGAAATTCATCTGGTCAGATAAATGTGAAGAAGCATTCCAACATCTAAAGGAACGTTTGACTAGTGCACCAATTTTAGCGGTACTTGATCCTTCTAAGGAATTTGTTGTGTGCACTGATGCCTCATTGGATGGTTTAGGAGCTGTTTTGATGCAGGACGACAGGGTCATTGCTTATGAATCTAGGAAACTAAAGGATCATGAAATTAATTATCCTACTCATGATTTGGAACTCGCAATAGTGATTCATGCTTTGACCAAATGGTGGCATTTTCTTCTTGGTCAACATTTTGAGCTTCATACCGATCACAAAAGTCTACAATATTTGTTCACACAACCCAATCTTAATGCACATCAGCGTAGATGGATGGAGTTTTTGTGTGAGTATGACTTTGAAATGAAGTATATTCAGGGTAAAGAGAACAAAGTAGCAGATGCTCTTAGTAGAAGGCATCATGAACTCTCTTCTTTGACCCTCACAATTGACTTGAAAGAGAGAATACTTCTGAATTTGGCTATTGATCCTTGGTACTTAGATGTCAAAGTAGTGATTGATAGTGGTAGTGTATTAGAAGGAAGATTTGAGGGTTACTCTATCAACACTGAAGGATTGATGACTTACCGAGGTAGCATATATGTGCCAAAAGTCGGGGATCTTCAGAACCTAGTTATGACTAAAGCACATAAGGCACCTTATTCAGCACATCCTGGTGTGAAGAAGATGCATGCTAATCTTAAGCAGCATCACTACTGGCCGGGTATGAAGAGGGATATTGTTGATTTTGTGGTTAGATGCTTGGAGTGTCAGAGAGTAAAAGCTGAGCATCAACATCCAGCTGGTTTACTTCAATCTCACAGTGTGCCTGAATGGAAATGGGATACCATATCCATAGATTTCATAGTGGGGTTACCATTTTCAACTAGGCGACATGATGCCATTATGGTTGTTGTTGACCAGTTAACCAAAGTTGCCCATTTTATTCCTATAAGATCCACTTATAATGCTGCATCTGTGGCATGGATTTATATGGAATAGGTTGTTAAGCTGCATGGGATTCCTAAGAAGATCATATCTGATAGGGATTCAATTTTTACTTCATCTCTATGGAGGTCTTTGTAGTGTGAATTAGGTACTCAGCTGAACTTTAGTTCAACATATCATCCTGAGACTGACGGACAGACTGAGCGTGTCAATCAGATTTTGGAAGACATGCTTAGAATATATGTGATGGACAAGCAAAATAGATGGGAAGAGTACTTGCATCTGGTTGAATTTGCTTACAAAAATGGATACCATAGTTCTATAGGTATGGCTCCTTTCCAGGATTTGTATGGAAGACCGTGTAGAACACCTTTAAGCTGGGACAATCTTGAAGACAAAATTCTTTTGGGTCCCGAGATGCTTCAGGATTTAGAACAATAGGTTAAGTGCATCAGAGAACACCTGTCTACAGCTCAGGATAGGTAGCAAAAGTATGCAGACCTACATAGGATTGAACGTCAATTTGAAGTTGGGAATAAGGTATTTCTTCAGGTTAGACCCTGGAAAAGTCCTATTAAGTATGGTAAAGGGTCAAAATTGTCTCCAAGGTTTGTGGGACCATTTGAGATCCTAGAACGAGTGGGTCCAATTGCCTACAGACTTGCTTTGCCACCCAGTCTTTCACAAATTCATGATGTATTTCATATTTCCATCTTAAGAAAATATATACCTGACATTGCACACGTGTTAAATTGGAAAAATTTACAGGTGGTAGATGGTCAACTGTTGCTGGAACCAGTACAGATCATCCAACAAAGAGAGCTAAATCTTAGAGGACGCAAGGTGGAGCAGGTAAAGGTGTTATGGGATCTTGATGATGTAGCTTCTGCAACTTGGGAAGATACAGGGGCTATGAGAGATGCACATCCTCATTTGTTTATAGGCTTTCAGGAGTAAGCCTAGACTGGTGGGGAAGGGTGTCATGCCCCTAACAGTTCTAGGCTTTACTTTTCTATGTTATGTTATGTTATGTTAGATTTCTATGAGTTTGAACTTTGATTTCATTCTTTTGAACCTTGTTAGTTGGATTAAATATGTTTATCTCTGTAATTCTACCAGACACTCAGGGAATTATATCTATTTCTGTTGCTTAATGAGTCTTTTTCTGATGACAGAATTGGCTTTGACTGAATTTTGAATTTTGGTTTGATTATGAAATAAGGACAATTTAAATGGTTAGTCAATTGTCAGATTATTGGTTCATTATTATTATTATGGTTAATCGTATCTTAATGTGTATAGACAGTATATAGAGAATTATTGTTATTTAACGTTAATCAAATTCTGAATTCAAAATAAATGAACTTATATATATGTATTTTTATACATATAAATATGAGCAATTGTTTTAGTAATTATGTTATTTATGTTTTACTAAAACTATATGAATTACCTAAGTTAGTAAATCCTATTTTGTATGTTAGTAGGAGGTTAGTGTGATGAAGTGTTAGTTATTTGACATTATCATGCACTGTTATCTTAGATGTTTAAGTTAGTAAATTGACTAATGTTATTAATAAAGATATGTATTATCTATCCCTAAGTCTTCTTATTATATTCTAGCTCAAAGACATGACTTAACAGTAGGGTTTTAATGCACTATCATCGCATTGAGATGTTAGTGGGGTTTAAGCTATTTTTCGGGTTGTGGAATTGTACTTGGATGAACATTTGGCAGAAAATGTGTTGTGTTTACTGCAAGAGATAAGCTCGCATTGAATGAACTTATCGATGGAAATTCATTGTTGTGTTTGATGACTGCCATTAGCTCTGGTGAAGAGTTGCATTTGGATTTTGACTCCATTTTTCACCATGTTATTCTGCGAGAGTTTGGGTAAACAGTTGGTTATGGACTTGTTTTGCTGTTGTATTTTACATGATAAGTGGCTTGGAATGGAAAGGGGTTTTCATGGCAAGATAAACCCTTCTGTTCATGGTCATTTAGGAAGTTGGGTATTTTATACCATTATCTCTGCATTTTGGGCTCTCTTGCACGACATTTTGGCAGTCTGGGAAGCTCACCAGGCAGGGGCTAGCTTCGGCATTTCGGCTTTGGATATCTTCTTACATGAATACCAGGCAGGGGCATCTCTTACCTTATCCTCTATTTCCATTTTATGTTCTACAAATGAAAATTAATGGAATGTAGATTACTACTGTTTGTTAGTCGATGAAATGTTGAAGTTTTGTGTTTGTATATTTTGTGAGTTCCGGTCATGAATCAGTCTTTTTCTTTCTTGGATAGATTAAGAAGTCATTTTAGTTAATAAATGCTGTGATTAGTGGAGAAAGTTGGAAACGAACGATTGTTTAGTAAGAGAATGGTATTAGTGTGGTATTTAACACATGTTTTTAATATGCTGTTTCGAGCATAATGTGTTGAGGGGTTTTCTCTGTTCTGAGAATGGATTTGGCAGTGTTTTAGTTAAGTTTGTGCCAAACTATGGGAATATTGTTATTGCAGATGAAATATGGTTATTTCCTAGTGTGTTTTGGTGTCAATGTATACTTTGTCTTTGGTCAGTATAAAGGGAGTTAATCGGGAATGAGGTCCAGTTTGGAATACAGGATGAGTGTTTGTTAAAAGCTTCCTTTAGATCTTCTCACACTATTCTTGTTGTTAGGAACTCTGTAGCAACATAATGTATTCAGTTTGTAAAAATTTTGGTTATAAGGTGGAATCGGGTTTTTCTACCATTGTCATTAACTGAAGTTGGTATGATGTTTTCTTTTGAGTTGTATTGAGGAAATGGGGATTAGTGGTATTTCATAGTGTTATTAGATACCTGTCGTATTTTCTATTTACACTTGCAAGATAAGTGTGGGTTAAAGTATTTTTTTGGGTGAACTTCTTTAGTTATCTGGTGTCGATGTTTTGTCAAATGGGTGTTTGTCACTGTATGTATCAGTCAATAGAGAAATGTGGATATCTTTGCTTATGTCAAAACTTGATTACGAGCTTTATGTTTCTTCAGTAACTATCACCAGTGTGTGATACAGTTGTAACGACATTAGGAAATGTTAAGGGATTTATAGGAAGGTCAATTACTATCTTGTTCAGACAGTAAGGAAAAACACTTTGGTATTTTGTTTAGAGGTAGAAGTCGGTTATTATTATTATACTATCATTATTTTATGTATTCGACAGATTTAGTAGTATATTAAGGTAGATGTATTCTATGATAGAATCTGTGATGAATAGTATGGTTTTTCTATTGCATATTTATGGACTTAAACTATTAAGTACAAGTTTATGCAATTAGATATGTATACATATACCTGCTGGGATATGTATATGTATACACAAGCCGTGGTGTATATATGTACATACGCCAACATGTATATAATAGATGCTATGACTGTGATTCTGAACTATTAATTACAAGCTTATATAATTATATATTCATATATATATACCTACTGGGATATGTATATGTATAGACAAGCCGTGGTGTATACATGTACATATGCCAACATGTATATAAATGGTATAAACTTGTAATTAATAGAGCAGGATGTATGGTCAATTAGTTTAAGAATTCAGTTACGGCAAGCTTGTATGTTTGTCATAAGCGATGGGTGTTGTGTTGATTCAGTTGATATATGATTATGTTAGTTCTTTTCTATTCAATGGAATCATGAATTTAATATGGACATTTTAATGTACAGTTTCAGATTTAATGTTAAGTTAATATGGACATTATTATTATTTTTGGATTTATGATGGAGAAAGAATTGTGATCTTTTCATCTTTGCGAAACATCATGTTTATGAATGTATGTTAAGGAATATGGAAACATGGTTTTATAATGGATCTCTAATTGCTGTTTCAATTTTTTAAATTGATGCAATAGAAACGGATTGTTAGTGAAATTGTGTAATGTAGTTCATTTCACTGCTTTCATTAATTGCTAGATCAAGTGTGTTTTTGAGATAATGTAAGTATGATCCTTAGGTTGGGGGCTGACACTAGTCTAGTACCTTGTGATGATAGAATTTCTGTCAGTTGTGACTGACACTAGTCTATATCCTTATGGGAAAGAATTTCTGTCAGTTGTTTAATTAAGTGATAATTATAAATTCAAGGGTTATGGGTTTCAATTAACAAGATAAAACATTATGGTTTCATGAGACATAATGGATTACTACGAGGTTCCTTACGGATACATAGCGTAGGTCCTTATGTGGACACCCATGAACTATTGGATCATTACTTTGTCATTTTCTTTGCGAGTTTATTTCTGTTAGAAAGTAATTTAGTGCTTGATGATTTTGGTGTAAAAGAATGGAATTATGTTATTAAGTTTTCAATTACATCTATATTTAAATCTGCACAAATGTTATATTATATTGACATTTATGATTGCAGATATTTGGAGATGATTCATTTTCTTTATCATTGTGACTGAGCCCTATTTTCTATTTGCGTCTGTGTTCATTTTGATTTTTAGGTTTTAGATGGATAAATCAATGAGTATGGGACAGTGGATAGCAATTGTTAAGTTTTATGGGAAACAGATCATTTCATGGTTATTAGTTATCAGATCTATTCATAGAATGTAATGGATTTGGAAAGAAGGAAATTTTGTTTTTGGAACTTAATCTTTGAATAAAGAGTATTATTATTACTCTGATGTAAATCAATTGTAAACTATAAAGTTCTTAGAAATAGTTACTATGATTATATGTATCAGTTTGTAATTTTTTAAGAAAAAAATTTATTACTATGGTTTTATGCGATTTTATTTATGGTTGTTTCTTCTTTAGTATCATATTTTACCTTTAAGTTTAGATACGGGTGTTACAGATTCTTTGGCTATTCCAGAGCAACCTGAGACTTTGAAGAAAGCTATGACTAAAATGAGAACTCCTCAGCATACAAAAGAATCTACAAAGCTAGTGTTGGTCAACACCAATCAAGAAAAGGAGGCTCCAAGTTGCAACTCCAAAGCCAACACCATTCAAGGTAGGAATTTGAAACCACCTCTCTTTTATGTATCTTTAATTATTGGAAAATCCTTATTACATAATTGTATGGTAGATAGTGGAGCTACTAGTACTGTAATGCCCAAAAAGGTGGCTGACCAATTAGGACTTAAATATGAACCCCTCCAATGGCCATTGAACTTAGGAGTGGTTTTAGGTTTAGCTTGTGCTTTACCCCTGCAAACATTTGAAGTGTATGCCAGTTTACCACAGTGAGAGCATGTCAGTGTCTTAGGTCTCTGATTCTAGTTGTTATTCATTTGTTCAACTTGCTTAGATGATTTTCCTTGCTTAGTGTAGCCTAATCCAATATTACTTCCAAGTCCTCTTTGACTAATCCGAAAATCATCAATTTTCTTAGAACTATCTTTAGCCTTTTTCATCATCTCATTATGTTGTTGTTGCATCTTCACTTCATTTCTTAGTTTTTCATTTTCTTCCCTGAGTACTCCAATGTCTTCAAGTTTCCTTGGTAACTCATTATTTACTCAGTTGATCTCCTAGCTACAACAATCATCTGATTGGATATTTCGAAGTGATGCTTGGTAAGTTTTAGTATCTTAGTTTCCTTCACTTGTAGTTGTTCATTCATTTTTCTTCTATCTTCAACAGCTAAATTTCTCTCTTATTCATCTTGTCTAGCATTGTTCATCACATCAATCATTCTTACCATTTGTGTCTCTTGACCGATCTACAGGGCTTTCACTTGTTTAGTAAAATGAAGATTTTTCTCAGATAAATCAGAAATTGTACTCTTAGAATTATCATAAATACTGCCTAAACTAGATCCAATATTCTCAAATAGATCATCAATATCTTCTTCATGATAGTTAGTTTCATTTTCCAGAATAGCCATGTTCTTTCTTTGAACCAGTAACTTCTTTAATGCATCCTTAGCTTGCTTGTATTGCTCAATAAACATCTGCATCTGAATCTTTTGATTTTCTATAGTTTTGTCCAACTTGTATCTCTCCATGTTTAGATTTTTCCTCTTCAGTGATTAAACCATCCAATAAGAGATCTAGCTCTAATACCAATTGTTGGAATGGAAAGATAAGGGACTAAGAGAGGAGGGGTGAATAAGCACCCTCAAAAACTTTTAACTAAATACTCAATTTGCAGATAGTAGATAACTAATCTATCCAACTAAATCCATTATTTGCAACATTCATTTAATTGACTTGTAAATGTAAAGTGCATGAAAAACAAACAATAGTTCAATCACATAACTTAGATATTTTGGTTACGCAGAAACCCTTGTGAGAAGGTAAAAACTATGGTGGGGATGACACCCACAAATTCTTCACTACTGTAGATAATAAAGTATACCGGTTAAGGCTACAAGTTGTGATCACTTATGGTGATCTTACCCTATTAGGAGTAACAATTAGATCGACTAGATCTACCTAGTTAAAGGATTTAAACAATACTACTTGAGTGTGTGCTCGGTTAAGAGATTTACAATCAGACTATTAAGTCTACTCTGTTAAGAGATTTTGTTAACTCTGTTACAATGATTAGAGAATAATAGAAAGTACCTGTAAATGAAAACTTATGTTTGTCTGAATTAGATCTATGAAACATCAAATAGATATCACCTCAATGTATAGTAGTATGTCCTTTGTATTGCTCAGTAGCCTTGAATACTTCTTAATAAACTGAATATGTCTTTGATTACTGCTCAAATCATGTTTGAATACTTGTATCTTGAAGGTGGCTACTACTTCAAGATGTCCTCTGTCTGATCCTTCTCATCCTTATGGTGTCTTTTTCAAAATGACATGAATTAGAGTTATATAGCATACTACTTTGATTTCCATAGCTATCGTGACCACCATAACCTAATTAGGTTTACATCTTCTTAGAAAAATAACCTAAGATCTACGGCTTACAAAATTAACCTAGATTTGACTATTACATAGGGATCATCATTAAAATTAATTATTACATCTACAATAAGTGATCCTTGATCTTGGTAAAATGTTTTATGAATCTATTGTAATCATTTACATAGATAAATGTGCCATAATAGATTACTATGTCATTTCTTGGATTGCTCAGTAAACACAACCAATACTTCTTGGTGAATATACTAGTGCTTAGTATCCAGTGTGCTTGGTATTTACTATCACTTAGTTCTTCATATACTCTGGTGCTTAGTAAAGCTTCTCTTGTGCCTAGTTAAACCAGTTTCCATTTAGCTCTCAGTACTGCCTTGTGAATACTCAGTATGAAGGCTTGTTTATTTAACTGACTAGCATATGTAGCTTGTAGTTCTTCCTTTTACCAACTAACTAGCATAGATAACTTACTGATCCACTTTGATACTAATGAAAACATCTAATTCTCAAATAGGGATAACAATAACCACTAACCCTAGTCCATACATCTCCAACATATTTGTACTTATCTTCTAGCTGATCTCTTTCTGGAAAATGCTTCTTCGATCTCCTCAACTTTAGGCCAGGAGACTACATTTGATCAATCATATCATGATTCAGTATTATAACAAGAATGTTCTCTTCTATTTTAGTTTTCTTCACTTTGGATTCTATACTCTTCACTACTTTTTTTTCCTGAAGAACTAGATTCCTCCATTTTTGTGAGTGTAATCCCTACAAATTACCTATTTGTTCTTTAAATTAGCTTTGCCTTTGTGAAATTTTGTGTTAGATACACTGAATTATATGCTAATTGTAAAAATTAATCGACCTGCAATGATCAATTCTTCATAAATCTACCTTATGTGAATCCCTAGATTTAGCCGATGCAAGCATTTAATAGAATTCATTTGCTTCAATTTTTTATTTTCAAACTCATATGACAACAAATCTTGATCGACATAGGTTTCTCTGTTACACATAATCTTTGGCACTATCAGCATAACTATTTTCTTTTCTTCTCCAAAGTCCTTGGGTCACTTCCTAATTGGCATAGGTACTACCAAGAATTCTATCAGGTGTCAGGATAGCTCTTTTTGTGTTCTAGCAATGGACATAGCTATATCGATGGGCCCTTCGATATAACCTTTCCCATTGCGTATATTTTCCACCGGCCTTAGTCTCCCCAATCAATATGCTCTCTTCAACCACAATCACTTCTATCATGATATGTGTCCTTGATGAGTTTATTGGGGGTCTCAAAGATGCAAAATCACTCATTCAGATTTTCTTAGCTATACCGATGACCACCATCGACACAACCTTTACCGATAAGCTACCCCTGCATTAGTATTTATTGAGGTAGGTCTTTCTGATAGCCTCATTGGCTATTGGAAAGATAATATTTATCCTCTGTCGCTAGTGTATGTTTGGCTGATGGGCCTTATCAATATATGTTATATTGACCATTCATGCTTCTTATACCTTTTTTATACGATCGATTTAAAGTTTTACAATGTAAATCCTCAATTCCTTCTCCATCGATAGGCTCTTCCATATAATCTTTCCTAATGCATACATTTTCTATCAGCCTTCGTATCCTTGATCAATATGATCTCTATAACCTCGATTACTTCTATCGCCATATGTGTCCCTGATGAGTCCATCGGGTGCTGGAAAAATGAAAAATCACTCATTCTTATTTTATTACCTTTATTGATGACCACCATCAGCACAAACTTTACTGATAAGATACCCTTTCATTTTTTTTATTGAGGTAGGTCTTTCTAATAGCCCCATCAACTATTGGCAATACAATATTTCTAATCTGCTACTAGTGTATGTTTTGTTGATGGGCCTTATCACTATATGTTATATCGACATGTCATGCTTCTTATACCTTTTTCCTAAAATCATTTTAACTTTTTTTGATGTACATCCTAAATGCCTTCTCTATAAGTATGTGTTTTCTCAAACATCTATTAAATTTTGTAAAAGTTTATTTCTCTTTGGTTTGAAAGTCTTCACTACATTTTGTTGCTCGAAAGGCTAAGTTCCTGACTACATTTACTCTATTTTCTTTTGACCTCTAGTAAAGGTGGAAGAAATGGTTCAAAGTCTAGATTAAGGATTAGTAGAGTGCCTAGTTATTTCACTTGATCCAGTTGTTTATGACCAATGATTTCTTCTTCTATTCGAGCATATGAAATCCTAGATCCATATCTAAGAGTTTTTTTGAGAGTTATAAGGAGCATTTGTAGCCAAAGTACCAGCAATCATAAAAGGCTACCAGTGAGACCACCAGTGATGATTTGAACTAGTCGAGAGAGAGGATATTCATCAAAGAAATTGTCATGGAGAATTTCAAGTCATACACCAGAGAATGGAGGGTTGGCCGCTTTCACTAATTGATTGCCTCGTTATTTTTCTTCTACTGGTTCCACTAAGAAAAAAAAACCCACATCACCAAGAGATCACTCCATTAACCTTTCAATTCATAGGATACCGATAAATTATTTGAAAACCCATGAATTTAATCGATGAAGGCTCTCATGAGATGAGGGTGATATACAAAAATTAAATTTGTTGTTTCATCGCTATGTTTTAATCTAAAAACATTACTTAAATTTGTACTTTTTTTTTAATCAACCATGTTGCTCATTTTATGCATACATTTCAAATGAGCTGCCGCATCTTTGAGGGTAGGGACTATCCAAAAAACTAAAATGTAAAAATATATAAAGCAAGTTTGACAAAAAATCTAAGTGTCCCCCTTGGTAGGATATACATTTTAGTTTTTTGTTTAGACATTGGCATCTTTGAGAGAAACATCTAAACAAAAAACTAAACTGTATATCTTACCAAGTAGGACACTTAGAATTTTATTCAAAATTTCTTTATATATTTTACATTTTAGTTTGCTGAATAGCCACTATCATCTTTGATCACCAAGGAAACATAACTTTTTTTTTAGCACTTTTTAATACCCTCTATAAAAAATTTAAAACTTTATTTCCTTTTGATTTGAAAGTAATCACTACATTTTTATGCTTGAAATGTCAAATTTTTGAAAACATTTACTCTAGTTTCTTTAGGCCTCTAGAGAAGGTGGAAGTAACAATTCAAAGTCAAGATTAAGAAATATTAGAGTGCCTAGTTGTTTCTCTTGATCTAGTTGTTTAAGACCAATTATTTCTTCTTATGTTCAAGAATATGCAGTCCCAAATCCATATCCAAGAGTTTGTTTGAGAGCTATAAGGATAATTTTTAGCCAAAGTACCAACAATGATAAAAAGGTTGTAAGATGTTCTAATAATTTAGCCAAAATGGACTGCAATAGGACCACCAGTGATACTTCAAACCATCTGAGAGAGTATTTTCATCAAAGAAAAAGGTCATGGATATTTTCAACTCATACGCCGAAAAACAAAGGGTTAGCCCCTTTCACAAGGTATGTAAACTTTGATTTAATTTTTTAATGAATAAATTTCATCAAATTTCACTACTTTATTACCTCATTATTTTTCTTCCAATAGTTCCACTGAGCTAAAAAAACCCACATCACCAGGAGATCACTACATTAACCTTTCAATTCATAGGATAACAATAAATCATTTGAAAACCCATGAATTTAATCTATGAAGGTTGTCACGGGATGAGGGCAGAATACAAAACTTAAATCTGTTGATTCATCCATATGTGGTAATCAAAAAACATTACTTAACTTTGCATACTTTTTTGTATCGACCATGTTGCTCCTTTTATGCATACATTTCCAATGAGCTACCATGTCTTTGATGGTAGTGGCTATAAAACAAACTAAAATGTAAAAATATATAAAGAAAGTTTGAAAAAAATCCTAATTGTCGCCATTGGTAAGATATACATTTTAGTTTGTTGTTTAGATGTTTCTCTCAAAGATGGAAATTTCTAAACAGAAAACTAAAACTTATATCTTACCAAGGGGGACATTCAAATTTTTTTTCAAACTTTCTTTATATATTTGATGTTTTAGTTTGTTGGATAGACACTACCATCTTTGATCACTATGGAAACATACATTTCTTGTTTAGTACTTGTTAATACCCTCTATAAAAAATTTAAAACTTTATTTTTCTTTGATTTGAAAGTCTTCATGATATTTTCTCTCTTAAAAGGTCAAATTTCCAACAATATTTAGCCTAGAGTTTCCTTAGGCCTCTAGCAAAGGTGGGAGGAAAGGTTCAAAGTATAGATTAAGCATTAGTAGAGTGCCTAGATTTTTCACTTGAACTAGTTGTTTACTATTAGTGATTTATTCTTCTTTTTGAGCATATGCAGTCCGATATCCATATCTAAGAGTCGATTCAAGAGATTTAAGGAGAATTTGTAGCCAAAGTACCAACAATCATAAAATGTCATAAGATATTCTAATAATTAAACCAAAATGAACTGCAATGGGACCACCAGTGATGTTTTGAACCAGTTGAGAGAGAGGGTTTTCATCAGATAAATGGTCATGGAGAATTTCAAGTCATACACTGGAGAATAGAGGGTTGGCCCCTTTCACAAGGTATGTAATCTTTGATTAAATTTTCTTTTTTGAATTAATAAATTTCATCAAATTTCACTAATTGATTGCCTCATTATTTTTCTTCTGACGCTTCCACTTAGCAAAAAAACCCACATCACTAGGAGATCACTCCATTAACCTTTCAATTCATAGGATATCGATAAATCATTTGAAAAAACATGAATTTAATCTATGAAGGTTGTCACAAGATAAGGACAGAACACAAAACTTAAAGTTGTTAGTTCATCCCTATGTGTTAATCTAAAAACATTACTTAACTTTGCAATTTTTTTTTATTAGACATGTTGCTCCTTTTATGCATAGATTTCCAATGAGCTACCCCGTCTTTGAGGGTAGTGGCTATCCAAAAAACTAAAACGTAAAATATATAAAGCAAGTTTGAAAAAATTCTAGGTTTCCCCCTTGGTAAGATACATGTTTTAGTTTTTTTTTTAGACATTGCAGTCAGTCTTATTGATTTTAACTCTTCTTAGAAAGGCCAACAAGATAGAATAAATTTGATAACCAATCTTTATCTTGATGATCAAACTGTAACATATTCAAAATAATATTCCATAAGACTGGACATTTGGCATCTATTTTTATAAAATGGATATCATAAGGAACTAATCAATAAAGACAATAAAATCACACCTTTGAAAAAAAAGAACTCTTGATTTGTATTAAGACCAAGAATATGATTGCATATAGTTGGACATATTGTTTCAAGAAAACATCAAGTGCATTGTAAAAAATATTATGATATATGTCCCTTTTCCTTTTTTTTCATTTCGGTCTTGGTACCCCTTCTTATACATAATTAAAGGGTGCAACATTAGCTTCACACTATTACAAAATGGTTTTTCAAAATCATAATCCTAGATACCTGGCTACAAACTAAACAATAAAATAAAATGGCATCATGATACAAAAGGGACATTGTTAATTATAATCAGACCAATTAACTCCATTAGCTCATCCTAGAAGTTAGTTGGAACCCACCCTCCATTGTTCTCATGTACATCTCAAAAAAGATCATGTAGTTCATCTTTATCTTGCTCCACTTCTAACTCTAGCACATCACTCTAGAATCATAACTTCTCCTCAAATCCCAAGTGATAGTGAGGAGGCTGGTAACAATATCCAATTGATCTTCTTCTACCTCATTTATATTAGGTTGTTGGGTAGGTCTTGGTTCTTCATTTCCAGGGCCAACAATTACTAGAAGTCCCATCTTAGCAACTAGACAATGTAGTTAATATGCTCAAACTTCTTGTAAAACCACTAAATATTTAGTTTCTTATAAAATAGGTGGAATGTACTAAAGCTTCACAATTTGCAAGGTAGTTTCCAACAAATTTACCTTGTGTGATGTATTTGTTCTTCTAATTTGAACATTAATAACATTATTTCATTAGGATTTTTGAAAATTAAACTGATATGACAATGATATTTGATCGGTGTAGGTTCCACCAACACATTAATTCTCTTAGCATCATTGGCATAACCTCCTTCTTCCTTCTTTGAAAACTTCATGTTTCTTTTCAATCATTATAGCTAATAGTGATAATGTCATCGGGGGTCAATCAACCTATTGAAGTAATATACCAATGATGATAGCTATACCAATGTCATTTTATTAGGATAACTCTTCTTGATTCATCACCGGCAAGATCAAAAAAAGTTAAACCAATCATAACAAAAATGTGTAAGAAGCATGACAAGTTGGTATAACATATACTAAAAAGGCCCATCGGTGAAATATACACTAGTTGTAGAAGATAAATCTTGTCTTTTTGATAGCCAATGAGGCTATCAGAAAGACCTACCCTTACAAAGACAAACACAAGGGTAGTTTTGTTGGCAATTTGGCTGAGTAGGATATCATGATGTTGTCATTATGGAAACATATATTCAGTATTAAGACAACATGGTCCAAGGATGAAGTTCTAGATGACAACTTAAGAAAATTGTCTAAGTATTACAACGTTTATCTATCTACACAGAGACTACTTTGATCAGCAAAGTTCACATAAGTATTTTCAGTGCATGCAAACTTAAGCACATATTATATGAGGTATGTTGAAGCTACATATAAGAGCACAAGACTGTACAACATATATGGACAGAGATATTAATGTTTTACACAAACGGTGTTGAGTTGACTAGAATAGGGCAATGATTAGTAAAGGATTATTTTGAGTTAAGGGATTGTTTTTTTATCAAAATAATGACTTAACTAATTAGGGATGGCATCCTAGATGTTAACCCTAAGGTAGAAAGAGTTAATATTATGTTTTGATAACATGGAAGCTGATTGGTAAGCTATATTTAAGATAGCTGGTATAAAGGAAAGTATTATGTAATGCGAAGAAAAAAAGAGGCTAATGCGATGTTGTAAAAAATATTTTTGTATTGATGTTGTATTATGTGAAATCTGATATTTGATCAGATCAGTGCGAACTGATAGCAAGTTTTTTTAAGAGCGTACAAGCTAGATCAAAATATTCAAGATATTCAGTAGCAGTAAAAGGTTTTTGTATTCTATCTTTTGCACTGAAGATTATTATTATATATTGCATATTTGGGCAGTAGGCTCATCTTGCCTACATTCATATTTTGTAATACTAACTCCTAAGAGGGTTGAGGCTTCTAACAAGGCCTAAGGTCATCTAACAAGGACCGAGACACTATACAGATGTAATAGACTCCTAACATGGTCATAATATTTAACTAGATACTTTTGATTAGTGGATCATTTGTGGGTATCATACCCATCAGGTTTTTCCCTTGGCCAGGGTTTCCTCAACAAAAAACATGGTGTTATGAGTTCCTTTATTTTATGGTTGTGTTTATTGTTTAGTTTATTCAACTTAGTTTCTTATGCAAGTTACAAGTTAATTATATATATCCATAAGTGGGGAAAAGTAAAAGTTTGTGAAATACTGATTCACCCCCCCCCCCCCCACCCCCTCTCAGTATTCCATATTTCTAACAATTTTTATCAAAGCTCAATTATTTAGAAATGGCCTAACAACTTGAGTAAGATCTCTATGGATATGGATTAGTTGCAGAAAAACCTAGATAATCTCATGAGTAGATTGATATTTTTAGTGAAGAAAGAGATACTTTGAAGAACAAATATGAAAGTGCAAAAGACTACATTAAGAAACTAAAAGACAAGATAGAAGATCTTAAATCAAATAAATATCCTACAAATCAGATCAAGGATAGTGATGAAGGTTCAAAAATGAAAAAGGAAAATGAGATCCTAAAGCATGAAATAAAAATTGTAGATCTAAAGTTGATCTTGAAAGATGATAATAGAAAAGTTGAATTAGATCTGAAGTTTGAAAATGCAGATCTAAGGTATAAACTATTGGAAACTATAATTGAAGCAATTGCTATATTGTCATTGATGTCAAACCTTAATTGGTAAGACTGTTGCTATATAAGAAAGTACTATATCTATTTGATTCTTGTGAAGGTTGTGGGAAAGGTTGGTAACAATAGCACCTAAGGAAAGGTTTAGTTATCTTGATACTTCAATGGGTACTTGACTATGTGGCACAATGATAAGATAATGTATTGCTTATCTAAGTGAGAATGAAGACTAAATTATTAGGCTTAACCGAGAAAAATTGAAGAAATCTAGTTTAAGCCGAGTGATGTTAGTGTTGACCGAGCTAGTATATGTTGAGTAAATTTAGTGTTGTCTGAACATTAGTTAATTGCTGAGGAAGACAGTATTAGCTGAGGAAAGATTTGAAGTGACAACCAAGCTTTCCAGAGAAGACCGAGGAGTTGAACACAATATTGACCGAGCATCAATAATTTACATTTGAGGAAGAATTCAGATTCCCAGCCAACATAGTTGAATTCTTGGATTATGTAAATCATGTTGACTTTATTTATTGATTGTATGAAAGCATTTAATGTACTGCAAAATTTTTTATTGTAAATCTATAAGGAGATTTGAGATGTTTCTAGAAGGATAGATGAAGAACATAAAGTTGGAAGGATTAGATGAATCTGGCCTAACCCTAAGATCTACGGAGGAGATTAAGCAGAAAAATTTGTATCGACCTAAATGAGGAAGTATTAAGGAAACCTAAGCATGAGGTTGAAGTAGTGAGTGTGTGTTGCAGAGGATGCTGAAGATGTTATTGTTGTTATTGATTGTATAAGCAGAAAAGGCTAAAGGAGAAGTGTTGTGATTTCTTGAAGGGATTTCTAAGTAGATCAGTGATGGAGATGAAAATGAATCATAGTTAGTAAGCCATCATATGTGTATGGAATTGGTTCTGATATTTGCAAAGTGATTTGTATGTTTTCAGATCAATATTACTGTTACTTTCTAACCATTGTATCAGTCAAAATCCTTTTAACAGAGATTGACCTAACAGTCATTTGTATAAATCCTTTGAACAAGGTTGCATTCTAATGGAATGTATGTAAGTCCTATAACAAGGTGCACTTTTAACAGAGTGTTTTAAATACATTAACTGGGTCACACCTGATAGTGTGTTTGAACCATTCATAGGGTTGGCTTTTCACAGAGCTCACTTTAGAAGAGTGAAAATATCAGTAACATGTTACAAAGTGGTTTTTCCCAAATTGGGTTTCCACTATAAATCCTGGTGTCAATACTTGTGTGAATGTTTTGGTTTGAACATTTCTGTATTTTGCAAGTTAGATACTATTGGATAGTGGACTGCACTGTTATATGTTTCTGTTATGAAATCAGTGATGACCGAGTAGTTGTTGGTTATTAGATCTAATTTTTTGAAGAGTTGGAAAGTTTGTTTTATACATCTGGACCTAAGAACAACTGATTCACCCCTCTCTCTATTTTTCTAAATCATATTAACATAAACTTGCCAAAGTAACATCTGAATTTGAGACTACAAAGTTGTAGTGTGATGAACTTGAGAAGTACAATACAATTGTTAGAGGAGAACTAACTCAATCCAAGAAACATCTTGAGAAAGTATATTCCAATAGTGAAATGATTGATGAATATATCTCTTATCAGAAACCTTCTTATGATAAAACCGGTCTTGGATATTTTGAAGAAATTTTTTCAAACAATACTGAAGAATGTAAAGAACTAGATCCATAAATTGAACAACCTAAGAACAAAGAAGAAGAAAAACAAAAAAAAGTTGAGTCTAACCAATTTGAAGATATACCTAAACAACATATGCAAGATGGATCACCTAAAGCAATGTGAAATGAATTCAAAGGTAGATGTTTTATATGAAATTCATATAGATACATGAAAAGAGATTGCACATTTAAGAAATTAAAACCTATCTCTAGTTATTTTTATAATTGTCATGGTTTTGGTCATAGAGCTATTGATTCTAAGAAACCTAGATCCAATAATAAAGATAGTAGTAGAATGTTTAGAAATACTAACCTTGCTGATAAAAGACCTACTCAAGAAACAAACTATTTAAGAAATGGAGTTACATGTTATAGATGCAATAATTTTGGACATATTACCAGAAATTGCAGATCAAAGATTAGTCAGTCAGGGTCGAGATATGGAAACAATCTCATAGTTTGTCAGATTTGTAATAAAATGGGTCACACAATGAGATATTACATAATGAACAACATTAGGAATCCTAATCCTAGAAAAAAAGTTAACTACAAAAAAAGAAATATGGAAATCAATAACAGTCAAAAGGGAAATAGAAGTAACATGGAAGAAGTTATATTTGTTAAAGCTACAGATCAAGAAAGTGCATCCACATTATCAAGAACTCAGTCATGAGAAGCATTTGAGAGTAAGTTGGAATAATTTCTAAACCCATCTCAAATGGATTGAGCATCAAATTTCATCAAATTAAGCATCAGATTAAGCACTATAATAGCATAGAATTTAGAAAAACCTAAATCAATACTTATGAAGTTAATATGTGATAGAAAGTGATGTAAGGAACCTTTAGTTAAGAGCGCATGTAATTTTTAGCATGTATGAGAGAATGCGAAGTGAAATAAGTTTTACAAGTAACTAGGAATAGTTTTTTGGCAGGAATATACTTATGCAATTAATGTGATGACAATGTCTTGAAGGATCTAATAGATAAAAGAGGATTATTGACATCGTCTGATCATTCATGAGTTTACAAGAGTTTTAGAGAGCTAATTAGTGAATATTGAAATAAGTTTAAAATATTTGGAGACAAATTTTCACTAGATCTATGTGGAAGCCCTAAATCATGATTCTAAGGTATTTTACTAAGTGTTTACTGTTAGATCAGTTATTTTTTAGTGAAATTGTGGATGTATCCCTAGTTCACAACATTAAGGACACACCTACACCTAAGGTGAGAAGGGAACCAGTATAACCCTTTGAGGAAGACCCTAGCTTAGCCTTATTGTCTATACCAGATGGAGTATTACCTTTAGAAGATGTAAAAGGATACTTCAAGTGCAAATTTGAGATTGTAGAAATTTTTTATTATTATTGTATTAGGTGATGCATAGAATGTGATGTATATTTCAAATTTCAAAAATGTTATATTGTTTGAAAGTTATAGTTGTTTTTCAAAGAGTCTACCAATTAGGACTTATTTTTCACATCACCATTTTTTGGCATACCATGATATTGCACATACCCACAACACTAAGTCTTCATATAATGGAAGAGGTATTGTAATAAGTAAAATTGAGTAGAATGATGCTAGGTATATTTGTAAGATAATGGCTACCAAGTTATGTGTTAGCTCTAGAGAAGATGATATAGCACCAGGTATGGTACAAGAATCCTATATTATGTGTGTTGATAAAGTTGATGTTGACATGAGTGAAATTTTGAGGATTCAACTGAGTGAAAATCTTGAGAAGATTAAGAAGACAAAGAATTCCCAATTCAGATTCTCATCCTTAATCACCTATATATTTTTCCACCTTTTAAGAAGATTTCCTTATACTATAGGAGCTGATTGGAATGATGAGAGAAATACAATGGAAATAATTAACAAGGTGTATGTTAGACACCCAATTGATAAAGTGAATGAGAGTTCCACACTTTTCATCAAGTCTTTTCAGAATGAAATGAAGAAAAGGTCAAGAATTCCACCCTTAATGGTTGAGATATACAAAAGTGATATGCTTTTTGATTGATATAGACTTCACATATATTGAAGCAGTAGAACCAATAATTGAATTTATAGACCCTCTAGATTATGAAGTGTCTAAAGAGGCAATTTAAGGATATGTAAGCAGAATTTTGAGATACGAATTAGATTCCAAAATTCCTAGATTTGGAACATTTGAAGAAATTTCCAGCACAACACACCAATCAAAGTTGAAAAAGTCAGCTAAGAAAAGGTTGGACACATCTATCAAGAAGATATTAAAGGAAATAGGTATGAGAGAAGATGATTCTAACATTGCAAATCAAACAATAAAAGCTATGAGAGACATTAGACAGAAGGAAGTGTTAGCTATACCACATTTGACATCCAAAGAAACCCCTGTACTAGATATTCAAAATGTTGATGAAGATATCACTAAGCCTAGTGAAATGAGTATTTCATTGGATAAGCCACCTGTAGTAGCCACAACAAAATATACAAGATCTACTTCCACTACATTGGCTAAGAGAGTAAAATAAATGGCTAGTGGATAAGGTAAACAAGAGAAAAATATCTATTGGATATTGCTAATGCATGGGGAGGTGATTGAGACATTTTATATGTTTAATCACTATGTTACTAAATGGGCACTCATATTGTTGTCATTTGTGTTTTGTCATTGATGTCAACATATATTTTTGTGAGGAGAACATGCTAGTTATCACAATGTACAAACATTGTACAGATGTTTCAGATGTTGTGATGTCAGATAAGAGTTTAGGAAGAAGTTGTGATCTTATATCCAATATTGCATCATGTAATGTTTCATATTGGATGAGTTACAAATGTTTTGGTGAAGACTGGTCACTGGACTGTGACAGTAAGAAATGACAAAGTTAGTCTTTGTGTTTTTGGTATATCTTCTAGATGATATGGATTCAAGGTATGCGAGCTTGAGGGATGATTGACAAGGTACTGGAGGATGTTCATTCATCAATGCAAGGTACATAATTATTGGTGATGTTATTTGTGGTGTGTGTTCTGGAGAAGACCTATTTGGAAGCCAACCTAGGAGATGTAGCATGTGTTTTTCTTAGAAAACATAAATTAAGGATGTTGTTCCTTAAATATTGTAATGTAATCATTGTATATTTGTTTTAGATACCGTGTGTATCTTAGCAAGGGTTTATGTAATTATTTGTAATTAGGAAAGGCTTATGGGCCGACTTGATCATGAGAAACATAATAAGGTATAAATGACAGGTCTTTTCTTTGGAAAATAAATGGATGGGAAAAAGGTGATATAAAGATTTTTTGAAAGCTATGAGCTTCTATCTATTGTATGTAGAGAAGAGGTTTACTAGTGTACTTCATTGGAACTGATCAAGAAAAGATAGTTGTTGTCAAACAATTCAAAAAGATTTTGTATTTCTTCATATACACTTGTGTTGCGAACAGTGAGTTCTGAAGGTGGATTTAATCTTCTTTGGGCAGTGAACCTTGGGCAGTGATCCCTCCCTTTCTTCTTGACTCCTAATAGGGCATGTCCTCTAACAAGGACTATGTACTGTAATGTTTCAATAAGCTCCTAACAGGGTTAAATCTTCTAACAAGGATACTATACTCTTAGTAGATCATTTGTGGGTGCTAATTCCCACTAGGTTTTTTACCTTTAACAGGGTTTCCTGAGACCAAAATATTGTGTTATTGTATTGGCATTCATTGTGTTCATTGAATCTAATATGGCTACTACTTAAAGTTTAAAGTTTAATAATCTTCCATGCAATTGATTCACCCCCCCCTCTCAGTTGTATTTTGGACTTTTATTCCTAACAATTGGTATCAATGCTTGTGGTCCTTAGAGAGAAAGATTAACAACTTGAGGTGATCTTGGAGATGGCACTCTATAGGAAGGATGGTCCAAAATTTGATCTTGAAAACTTTGGCAGTTGGAAGAACAAGATGCAAACTCATTTTATATGTTTGGGCATTGACTATTGGTTGATCACAAAGAATAAGGTGGCTATAAAGACTGAGAGTGATTTTCCATCAGCTATTGATGATGAAACAAAGGTATTCTCATACAACATGGTCACAAGGGAAGCACTAATAAGCACACTATTTGAAGGTGAGTTTACGAAAGTTAAAGACTTGGATTTGACATATGATATTTGGAGATGGTTAGAAGCATTATATGAAGGAGAGAAATATACCAAGAAAGAGAAGTTACAAAATTGGAAAACCAAGATGGAGAAGTTGCAAATGAAGAATGATGAAAGCATTAGGGCTTATGTTCAAAGGGTTACATAATTTTTGGTTGGAATCATAAATTGTGGAGGCACTTATGATGAAGAAGTTGTTGCGAAGATCCTTAGATCATTGACACCTATATACAAGTTCAAGGCCATGTCTATTCAAGAGACTATACCCTTAACTCTGAATTTTAGTAGAGAGATGTTAATTGCAAAGCTAACTACCTTTGAGGCTATTGAAATGGGATATTCGGTACCTAAAATGGAATCTGCATTTAAGGCATCTACACACAAGAAAATGTCTGCACTTCCGAGCACCAACAGTGAAGACCTAAAAGAAGAGCTTGGTAAGTATGCTGAGGAATGGGAAGAGATAATGGTAGAGGAAAGAAAGATGGATGAACTTGTTGCACTGATTGCTAGAAGAGACAAGAGAGGTAAGGGTAAATTTGAAGGCAAGTTACCCTTGAAATGCTTGTAATGTAATAAGGTAGGTCATTTTGCATCTAGATGTCCTATAAGAGTTCCTAAGTACAAACCTAATTTTTCCAAGTTTAAAAGGGATAAAGAATGTTATTGTGCTAGTGAAGGCATTTCTGATGATGATGATTTAGATTATGAAGAGATTGGATTTGTTTCTATTAGAGATGAACCAGTGCATGAGGAAAATGCTTTAGTATCTCATGCTGAGAAGAAAACTGAATGGATTATAGATAGTGGTTGTTCACATCATATGACTGGAGATAGAAACAAGTTTATTCAATTAATGAAGTATGATGGTGGTGTTGTGAGATTTGGAGACAATCTTCCTAAACCTATCATAGGCATAGGATATATTACTTTGGATGGAAAGACTAATACAGATAATGTGATGCTTGTTGACAGATTGAAACATAACTTGTTGAGTGTTGGAAAGTTAATGGATAAAGAGTTTCAATTAATTTTTGTTAATGGTAAATGTTTATCAAAAGTAAGGTAGTTAAGCTATTTGCAACCGGTACTAAATCTAAAGGTAATGTATTTGAATTAAATACATCTGGAGCCTCCTATTTTTTTGCAAAGGTAGATGACAGTTGGTTATGGCATAGAATATTTTTTCATGTTAATTTTGATAACATTGTGAAGGCAAGTATGGCTAATGCAGTAAGAGATCTGCCAAAGATTGTGAAACCATCTAACACTATATGAAGAGAATGTGTTATGGAAAAGTATACTAGAAGTAGTTACAAAAGCAAAGCATATACATCAAAAGGAAAGCTAGATTTGGTACGTATAGATCTATGTGGACCTACAAGGAAAAGATCATACTATGGTGAAATGTATTTCATACTTTTTGTTGATGACTTTTCTAGAATGATGTGGGTTACTTATTTGAAAGAAAAATTAGAAGCATTTGATAAATTCAAGTTGTTCAAAGAAAAAGCAGAGAGTGAATCAGGTTTAAAGATTAAGTGTCTAAGGTCAGATAGAGGTGGAGAGTTTACCTCAGACTTATTCAATTCATATTGTGAAGAGCATGGAATAAAGAGATAGACATTTTCTCCTAGGACTCCACAACAAAATGGGATAGCAGAGTGAAGAAACATGACTATACTTGATGCTACTAGGACAATTTTGCTTGAAGGAAATGTATCTCATGTAGATTGGAGGATGTTGGGACATCAATGTATACATTGAACAGAGTTAAAATTAGAGAAGGTACAAGTAAGACTCCTTATGAATTGTGGTTTGATAATACTCCTACTATAAAATATTTTAGAATATTTGGTAGTAACTGTTATATCAAGAGAGATGATGAGATAGGAAACTTTGATGCTAGAAGTGATGAAGGAATTTTTCTTTGTTACTCTACCAAGAGAAAGACTTAAAAAAAATTCAATCTGAGATTAAGAAAGATGATTGAAAGTAACAATGTAAGGATAGATGAAAAGTTTCAGATACAAGAAAGAATGTATGACAATAATCAGATTATAGAGATCAAAGAGGTTGGTGCTACTATAGAAGAAGAAAAACTAGCTGAAGAAGAATGTGAAAAAGAGACTTGTGATGTTGACACAAGTGAGGCTACTAAGGTTCCTAAGACTCCAAGGTATGTAAAGAATAGCCGTCCTGAAAATAAAATTATTGGTGATTCTAATGAAGGAGTAATGACTAGATGAAAAGATAGAGAAGAAATTTGTTTGATTTCTCAAGTTGAACCAAAGACTACAGATGAAGAATGTAGAGATGAATCTTGGATAAATGTTATGAAGGAAGAGCTAGATTAGGTAAAGAACAATAATACTTGGGAATTGGTTCCTAGACCTAAAAACAAAAATGTAAAAGGAACAAAATGGGTTTTTAGAAACAAAATGAATGAAGAAGGAATTGTTGTAAGAAACAAAGCAAGACTGGTATGTAAGGGATATTCATAGCAAGAAGGCATAGACTTTGAAAAAAAATATTCTCATGTTGCTAGAATAGAGGCAGTAAGATTATTTTTGGCTTATGTTTCACATAAAGATTTTAGGGGGTATCAGATGGATGTGAAATTTGCATTCTTGAATGAGGATCTTGAAGAAGTATACATAGAACAACCAGATGGATTTCCTCTATGCAAAGATGGAGACATGGTATGCAAGTTGAATAAAGCTTTGTATGGGCTGAAGAAAGCTCCAAGAGCTTGGTATGCAAGGTTATACAAGTATTTACTTTGGCTTGGATTCAGAAAAGGTAATGTGGACAGTAATTTGTATTTAAGAACTAGTGAAGATGGAATATTGATAATAGAAATCTTTGTTGATGATATTATCTTTGGAGGTAATGATGATCTATGTAATAAATTTTCTAAGGAAATGGAAAGTGAATTTGAGATGTCCATGATAGGTGAAATGAAATTCTTTCTAGTACTGCAAATAAATCAGAGCAAAGATGGTATCTTTATTTCTCAGACTAAGTATCTCAAAGAAATGTTAAAGAAGTTTGGAATGGAATATTGTAAACTAGTAGAAACACCAATGGTGACCGGTAATAAGCTATCATGCAGTGATGAAAATCAGTGTGTATTTTAGACCAAGTACAAATCAATGGTTGGAGGATTACAATATCTGACTCATACGATACCAGATATTGCTAATGTTGTTGGAATTGTGGCTAGATATTAGGCAGATCCAAAGGAGACACACTTAGCTACTGTGAAAAGGATATTCATATATCTAAAAGGGACAATTGAATATGGCCTGTGGTATGATAGGAATGATAGTTTTGAACTTCATACTTATACTGATGTTGATTGGGAAAGAAGCATTGATGATAGAAAGAGTACTATTGGTGGTGCATTTTTCCTTGGGTAAAAGTTGGTTTCTTGGCTAAGAAAGAAGCAAGATTGTATAGCACAATCTACTATTGAATCAGAGCATGCTACTTCTACTATAAATTGCACTCAAATTTTTTGGATGAAGAAAATGTTGAAGGATATTGGAATAACTTTTGATGAGCATGTGGTTAGCCATTGTGATAACACTAGTATAGTGAATATGTCAAAGGATCTAGTGATGCACTCTAAAACCAGACATGTTTCTATCAAGTATCACTTTTTGAGAGACAAGGTGGAAGAGAAGTAAATAAAATTAGAATATATTAGTACAAAAGAGCAAATTGAAGACATCTTCACAAAGCCTCTGCCAAAAGATACCTTTGAATATCTCAGAGGTATGCTAGGGGTTCAAGACCATCCTAGTCAGAATTAAATGATGTAGAGATGCATCAGTCCATAGGTTTTCAGAGCCTTATCATATTCTGGACTAGATGTAGCAATCTAGTTCTCAGAAGGAGTGATTGTGGAAGAAATCTATTGAAAAATAGTTGATGACTCATGGCACCCTTTTCCATTGTTGTCAAAGGGGGAGTGTTGATATGAGAAAATCCCTACTATATATGTAGTATTGTTTGGTTGTAGAACTTTGGATTGATATAACTTTGGGATGATGGATTTTCCCATATGTTGACATCAATGCCAAAGGGGGAGATTGTTGGATATTACTAATGCATGCGGAGGTGATTGAGACATTTTATATGTTTAATCACTGTGTTATTGAATAGGAACTCATACTATTGTCATTTGTGTTTTGTCACTAATGTCAACATATGTTTCTATGAGGAGAACATGTTGGTTATCACAATGTATAGACACTGTACAAATGTTTCAGATGCTATGAAGTCAGATGATAGTTCAGGAAGGTGTTGTGATCTTATTTCCAAGATTGCATCATGTCATATTTCATATTGGATGAGTTATAGATGTTTTGGTGAAGACTGGTCACTGGACTGTGATAGTGAGAAATGACAGAGTTAGTCTCTGTGTTTCTGGTATATCTTCCAGATGATATGGATTCAAGGTATGCAAGCTTGAGGGATGATTGACAAGGTATTGAAGGATGTTGATTTTTTAGCATAAGGTATGGAATGCTTGGTGACCTCAACTATGACATGTGTTCTAGAGAAGACCTATTTGGAAGCTGACCTAGGTGATGTAGTGTGTGCTTTTCTTGGTAACATAAATTAAGGATGTCGGTCCTTAAATATTATAATGTAATAATTGTATATTTGTTTTAGATACCCTATATCTTAGCAAGGGTTTATGTAATTATTTATAATTAGGAAAGGCTTATGGGCTACCCTGATCATGAGAATTGTAATAAGGTATAAATGAAAGGTCTTTTCTTTGGAAAATATATGGATGGGAAAAAGGTGATATAAAGAGGTTGTGAAAGCTACAAGATTGTGTCTATTGTATGTAGAGTAGAGGTTTACTGGTGTACTTCATTGGAATTGATTAAGAAAAGATAGTTAATGCTGAATAATTCAAAAATATTATGTATTTCTTCATATACACTTGTGTTGCAAAAAGTGAGTTCTAAAGGTGGATTTAACCTTCTTTGGGTAGTGAGCCCTCCCTTTCTTCTTGAATCGTAACAGGGTATGTCCTCTAACAAGGACTATGTACTATAATGTTTCAATAAGCTCTTAATAGGGCTAAATCTTCTAAAAAGGATACTATACTCTCAGTACATCATTTGTGTGTGCTAATTCCCACTGGGGTTTTTACCTTTAACATGGTTTCCCCAAGACCAAAATATTGTGTTATTGTGTTGGCATTCATTGTGTTCATTGGATTTGATATTACTGCTACTTAAATTTTAAATTTTAATAATCTTCCGTACAACTGATTCACCCCCCCCCTCTTAGTTGTATTGTGGACTGTTATTCCTAACACTATCTTTTCTCCCGTGGAAATGAAAAGGAGACAAGCAAAAGAATACACACCCATTGAGAAAATGAGAGGTCAAGTTCCAAGTCAATCTCAAGGAGTAGAAGAGGCAAGCATCAACAAAAATAAATAGTGGAAACCTAAGGTTGAGAAAGTAAATCAATAACAAAAATAAATTATGGTTATTTATCTAAGTTAAATAAATACTATCATGTGTACAAATTTTTTGAGAAACTAAATCTTGAGAATGCAGTTGTCATGCACATGATCCTTGTTGACAATAAGTTTGAGAATGTCAAAGATAAGATACCAAGTGAGCTTTATGAGAAACTAATTAATAGGAACTAGAGAGCAATAGAAGAAGATAAAGGTATAAGAGAAATATTTGTGAGAAAACTTGTCTAATCAAATATGAAGAATATTTCAAAGAGATAATGAAGAGTCTCAGCACCCATATGAGAAGGAAAAGAAGAATAGTTCTAATAATGGGAGGAAACTATGAAGAAGTTAACAAGTAAATTGAGGAAGCAATTATAAAAGTGATGACTTCAGTACCGATATAAGCCTTAAGTGAATCTGAATAGGACATTCAAATAACAGAGGTAGATACACAAATGAAATGAACGCCACCTACCATACTAATTACTGATGAATCTATGCATGTAGAAGGTACTAACATCACCATTGACATGAAAGAAGATCCTTTTGAATATCAAGGAGAGGATGTTGGAAATTTGGGAGAGATGGTAAATGAGGAAGAAGATAAGAAAGAAGATGAAGAAGAAGAAAAGAAAGAAGATGAGGAAGAAGATAAGGGAGAGGATAAGCAAGAAGAAACAAAGGCATCAAAGGAGACACAAATAGAATTTTCAGAACAAGCAATGCAAGAGGATTAGGAAAAAGGAAAAGAAGTAAAACCTACAGAGATTGTACCTCAACACATTCAGATAGTCACCCCATAGAAGGCCATAGAAGAAAGTTCATCCAAGTCACCTATTGAGTCAATATTAACAAATTTGGGAGCTAAAGTTGATGGTGATGATCAAATAGAGATTATTTCATCTCTAAATAAGATAATTGGAAAGCACAAGAAAGTAAAGATCTTGGAAAGATCACTACTTAAGGTAAAAAAAAAAGCTTCAAAGTGTTATATCTACTCAGGTTAGTGAAATTGATCCGTAAGTTAAAGCAAGAGAAGTAATCAAATCTTTTGGAAGTGAGTTCATTACTTTATTTGACATTGCATTAGTGAAATATCAAACTCTTCATGATGCACAATTATTTCTATCCACTTGTCAAAACATTAAGAATGATTTAGATAACCTTGATGTTTCCATTAAGGAGTTGAGGAAATGTTTGGAGAGAGGAAGATAATTGTATAGTCAGTGTGCCTTATCACACAATTATATCTCAGATATTTTAGAGAAGTTGAAGATTAAAGAAGTAGAACTACAAGTCACAGTGAATGAGCTACAAAGCCTAGCATGAAAATCAATGATACTGAGAAGAAAGTTAGCAAAATACATGATGAGATAAGACTTTTAGAGAATGAAAAGGAAATACATTTGAAGAGGTTTGCACTACCCAGAGAGAACTTAACTTTGAAGAACAATAATGTGTAGAATCAATTGTAAGAATGTCTTTCCTCAAAGACATCATATGATAAATTTGCCTACCCAAATCTTAGAGTAGTTGAGATAGCATCTTATGGGCTATGTGCACTACTTAGTGTATCAAATTCTATTAAGATTACATGGGATAAAGAGATTGGAAATTTGAAGGAAAAATTTATAGATTGCATTTCAAGCCTTCCATCTTTGTAGAATTGAAGCCAAGAAGGTATATCATAAATTTTGACTTGCATATATACATATTTTGACACCTTTTTCATTTTTGTCAAAGGGAGACTAATAGTGTATCATAAAATTGCTTGTATATATAAGATATAGATATACAGAAAAGGATATAGTATAATCAAAGGGAGTATCCTTATGGAAGAATAAGTTAAGTAGATACGCATGATCCACAGACTTTTGCAAATCTTGTAATGGCCATGTAACACAATGTTGCAGAATGTTGCAAGTTTGTTTTTGAAATTTTTGTTGTAATTTTTTGGGACTTAGCCAATTTTCCCATATGTTGCCACCAATGACAAAGGGGTAGATTATTGGAAATTTGGCTAAGTAAGATATCATGATGTTGTCATTATGGAAACATATATTCATTATTAAGACAACATGATCTGAGGATGAAGTTCTGGATGAGAACTTAAGAAAATTGTCTAAGTATAACAACATTTATCTATCTACATAGAGACTACTTTGATTAGTGAAGTTCAAAAAAGTATTTTCAGTGCATGCAAACTTGAGCATAGATTATATGAGGTATGTTGAAGCTACATATAAGAGAACAAGACTGTATGGCATATATGGACATAGATATTAATGTTTTACAAGAACAGTGTTGAGCCGACCAAAATAAGGGAGAAATTAGTACATGATTATTTTGAGCTAAGGGATTATTTTGTTTATCAAAATGATGACTTAACTAATTAGGGATGACATCCTAGATGTTAACCCTAAGGAAGAAAGAGTTAATATTATCTAAATATGCATTTCTAGATTTGATTGTGTGTGATGTTTGAAATCAACATTTTAGATCACACTCCATGATCCATCATCGGATCACACTCCGTGATCCATCAACTTCTTTTACTATTCTTGCACTCTCTCTCTTTTCCTGATGATGGATCATGAAGTGTGATCCAAAATGTTGATTTCAAAAATCACACACAATCAAATCCAAAAATGCATATTTAGTTAACATGGATTGTGGAAATCTGATATTATTAATTAGTTAATATTATGTTTTGATAATATGGAAGCTGACTCGTAAGCTATATTTGAGATAGTTGGTAAAAAGGAAATTATTATATAATGCAAAGAAAAAAAGAGGCTAATGTGATGTTGTAAGAAAGATTCTGTATTGATGTTGTATTATGCAAAATCTGATACATGATTAGATCAGTGTGAACTGATATCAAGTTTTGTGAAGAGCCTACAAGCTAGATTGAAACATTGAAGATATTCAGCAACAGTAAAAGGTTTTTGTATTCTATCTTTTGTACTGAAGATTATTATTGTATATTACATGTTTTGGAAGTGGGCTCATCTTGTATACATTCATATTTTGTAATACCAACTCCTAAATGGGTTGAGGCTTATAACAAGGCCTAAAGTCCTCTAACAAGGACCGAGACACTATACAGATGTAATAGACTCCTATTAGGGTCAATATCTTTAACCAGATACTTTTGATTAGTGGATCATTTATGGGTATCATCCCCAGCAGGGTTTTCATTTGGCCAGGGTTTCCTTGAGAAAAAACATGGTGTTATGAGTTCCTTTATGTTATGGTTGTATTTATTATTGAGTTTATTCAGTTTAGTTTCTTTTACAAGATACAAGTTAATTACATATATCCATAAGTGGAGAAAAGTAAAATTTTGTGAAATAGTTATTCACCCCCACCCTCTCAATATTTCCTATTTCTAACAAGTTTATCAGTAATGGTTGTGTCGATGGTGATCATTGGTATAGCTAAGAAAATCAAAATGAGTGATTTTGCATTTTTCCAACACCTTATGAACTCATTGGGGACACATATGGTGAAAGAAATGATCGAGGTTACATAGATCATATTGATCGGAGATACTAAGGCCAATATAAAATATATGCATTATAAATGGTTATACCAAAATGCCTATCAGTGTATCTATTTCCATTGCTAGAACACAAAAAGAGCTATCCCAACACTTGATAGAATTATCAACAGTACCTATATCAATCAGGAAGTGACCAAAGGACTTCATTTTCCATACCTATGATGATACAAATATTGTAAGTATGGTATCATTGTTGTCGATGTTCTCATCAGAATTATAATGAATAGTAGTGGAGAATCAATGACAAGGTATTCAAAATTCCGATGAGCCTTCATTGGAGGACTACCCTATGTATGAATTCTATCAAGAATATCTGCAATGTATTGTTATCTAAATTTTGATAAAGATTAATCAAAAATCTAAAAGAAATGTCGTAGCTATAGAGGCATAATTGTTGTCATTTGTGTCAGAAATCTGATGAATGACAAAAGAGAACTGATGACAAGGTATTCAAACTTCCAATGAGACTTTTTCAGAACATCGCCCTCTATCCAAATTCTATCAAGAATACCTATGAGGTATTGTTGTCTAAATTTAGATAAAGATCCATCATAAATCTAATAGAAGCATCACAAGTATGGAAGCATAGTCAGCGTCAGTGGCATCGGAATTTAGATGAATGACAAAAGAGAGCCAAAAAGATAGTAGTTGAACATCCAATGAGCCTTCTTCAGAAAAATTCCATGTTTTACAAATATATTTCTAATGTGGTTTTTTTGGAAATCTAATGTGTACTCAGTCTTTAGAAGTTCTAACAAAAAAACTATGACGTGGATTCTCCTTGATGTTTATTGGAATGTCAATGTATTATTGTTTGAATTCTAATGAAGAGTCGTAAAAAATATGACCCGAATATATTAGTTGATTTATCTCTTACCCTTTTATGTCATGGTATATTGGACTTTGCATTATTTATGATATATATATGGATGCATTTATAGATGATTCTATCTATATTCTTGTTTTTTTTTTTGATGGAAATGATATATATGCATTTATGATTCACCTAGATACTTAGATAGATGACTATATGACTTATATGATTTCTTGATTTATGTTTATATGGATGCAAATTTTACACTTTATGATATTCAAATATAAACATGTATACTTATGTAATGTGATCTATGAAATACTTATATATTTTTATCATGCTTTAATGATATGAATGAATCTAATACAATTCTAATTATTAATGTTTAATAATGAGCTACTATATGTAATAGAATCTAAGGTACCTAATGAAGAATGCATAATGTACCTAATGTACTTAATGATTAATTATTTATGTATTTAATGATTAATGCTCTATAATGGTGTTACTAAATGAAAAATTATGATGTTTCTAATGGATTTGATGAGTAATGATTAATAAATGAAATGCATCTAATGGATTATAGTGAACAATGATTTTCAAATTCCAAGGGAAAACAATAATGGTATGTCCCTTATGAAATGCACCTAATGATATGATTTATAATGAATAATGAGTATTGTACTTAAATTAATGAAACTCAAATGATATGAATGATGCACATAATGATCAATAATTAATACCCCTAAATGAATTATATAAATGTGACTAAATGAAGTGTCACTTAATCATATCAATGATATGTGCTTACTGATTAATGCACCTAAGTGGAACGAGTGCCACTAATTATGAATGATATGCAACTAATTATGAATACAATGCAATGTTTTTGGTAAAGTCCAATATACTCTATCTTAAAGAAGAATTTTTTATGATTTGAATTTGATTATCTTTCTCCTCCCTGTTTTTGAGAAATCCCATAGCAACTGTCATGCAAGATTAATCTATATGAATGCAAAATTAAACTAGATTGTCACTTATCACAAGACTGATTTTTTTTCTATTTTAATCATTGAGATTTTTTGGAACATTAAATTGGTACAACCCTAATTGGTTCAACCATGATGGTATTAATACCTCTTTCCTTTAGATTTTATCAATTAAATTGGTACAACTCTCACCGGTTTAACCATGGGAGTATGAATACCGCTTTACTTGGATTCAATGTTACAATTGGATTTTGGCATTAAGATATGAATGATCTAAATGGCCAAGCTATCTGTTTATGTAAATAGAAAAATATTTAATCCCTTTCATATGAAAATGTCCTCGATAATTCTTTGATGATCATGTCATTAGAAGAACTTTCATACTTCTTTGAATCAACCTCACAAGCAGACAAGCAGAAATCAAGAAAATATATCATACCTTCATTATTGCTCATCTAGTCAAACACATCATTGATTTGATAAAAGACATGATTCCAAAAATCAAGTAATACTTTGAATATTTTTTCTTTTGTTTTTACATCCATAGCTTTATAAACCTTCATTCATTTTTTTTAATCTTTATTCATTTTGTCTTTTTTTCATTGGTCAAGTTTTTGATGTTATTGAGTGTGTCAAATGTTCTTAGTCAAAAAAAAAATTGATGTTTGAACTTTTTAAGTCTTGAAGTTTTTTTTGGTATGGATTGATTGAAAAGTTCAAATGTTATTATCTTTGGTTTGAATCAACTTTTTGTGTAAACTTGTGTTTGTTTTGATGAGCTCATTGAATTTGGATTTGTGTCCCCAATTTGATTTGAAAATGATAATGGACTTAAGATAAAATTTTGAACTATGATGAAAGCTTTGGTAGGATAAATGCAACTTTGAGGGTTTATTAAGGCTATGTACAAAATGATGGAATGCATTTGGAAAATATACAAGGATATATACAAGGATTATGGACAATGCAGATGGAAAAGTGATGCAACTAGGCTTGATTTATCTTAGGGAAAGTAGTGCATGTTTACTAGGTTTTCACCACTTGATTTTATTACATTTTTCTTTTTATTTTGTTTTTTTCTACCAAGGAGCCTATTTCCTAGGTTTTCACCAAGGCACTATTCTTCTTCTTCTTCTTCTTCTTTTGTGAGTGTTATGAAAGCGCCTATTTTCTAGGTTTTACCAAGATAACAATTTTTTCAAGCTCATTTTCAAATATTTTTTCTTTCTTCAGGGTCTCTTTTCTATTGTTTTGGATTTCTTTATTTTTTATATTTTTGTACTTTTTCTCAAGTTCACTTTTTTCTATTTTGGATTTATGCATGATCATTTTTTTCTATACAAATGAAGCTCTCTCATTTGATACTCTTTTATCTAATACTCTTTCAACTTATACACTTTAATCTAATTAGATATAAAACCTCTTTAGGTGAATTATATTGATGGGTTATTCAATTTCATCTCCATCACAAGTGGCTAGTTTATATGTTCTCATTCCATAAGAATATGTCACAATAAGGGTCCTAAAAAATTTTCTTGAAATTTTCCTTTCTTCTCTCTTTCTTTTTGATTTATAGGGTTCTCTCTTAGGACTAAATCAGCAACTTGGAATTCTCTAGGTTTGATCTTCTTATTGTAATTTCTTGGAATTCTCTTTTGATACACTTTGAGATGACCATATGCTTGGTTTTGATGTTCTTAAAGAAATTAAAGTTGTTGTATTATAGAAACCATATAATCATATTTTGTCAAGAGACCCTATAATGAGACTTTGAGTGATCGAATCTCTACCTCTAATGAAAAAACAACTTTAGCTCCATAAAATAGTGAAAATGGTATTTCTCTTGTAGGTATTCTAATACTTGTTCTATAGGTCCATAATGTTGGGTTCAATTCAATATGTTAATCCCTTCTTGAATAATCAACTATTTTCTTGAGAATTTTGAGGATGTTTTTGTTAGAATCTTCAGCTTGATCATTTCCTCGAGGGTAATATATTGAGGAGAAATGTTGAATAACATGGATTTTATCACACAATTATTTGACATCCTTGTTTTGGAATAGTTTTCCATTATCTATTATTATTTCATGTGGAATACCAACAAATTATGCAGTTCAAGATAAACATTGAGATTTATTTTTCTATTATAGTTGATAAGGGTAAAACTTCCACCCATTTAGTAAAGTATTTAGTTACAATTATAATATATTTATGACCATTGGATGAAGGTGTATATATCACCCCTATCAAATCGAACCCCCATTTATAAAAGGGCCAAGGTGTGGTCAATGGATGCAACTCTTTGGCTAGTACATGAATCAAGTTTCCATGATATTTGTATTTGTTGTAAATTTTTATAAACTAACAAGCATCTTTCTCCATAGTTGGCCAAAAGTATCCCATCCTAAGAATTTTATTTTCTAAGGTAAACCTACTAGAGTGTGACCCAAAAATACCCTCATGAATGTCTTGTAAGGATGTTTTTGATTACTCTATCTCTAAGTGTCTAAGTAGCATTCCATCAAGACCTTTGTGATACAAAGTGCCAGATACAAGGGTATATCTTGTGGCTTGTCTTATAAAGTTTCTTTTTTTATTTTGGGCTTGATCCATGGGTAAGGTATTGTCTTTAAGATAGGTATAAATAGGAATATACCAAGGGGAATCATGTTCCACAAGTAGGAAAATTATTTTTGATTTAGGTAAGTCTTAAGAAGGTTTCACTGATTCTTCTAGCAATAATTCATATTTAGCATTTTGATCAAGTACTTGTAGAAGAGAGGCTAATGTAGCCATCACATCTACCCCCTTATTCTCATTTCTTGAAATCTATTAAAAATTTATCATAGTAAAATACTTCTTTAGATCATCAACCATATTTTTATAAGGCATTATCTTTTCATCCCTTTTTGGGTACTCATCATTGATCTGATTGATCACTAATTAGGAATCACCATAAGTTTTTAATTGTATCATTCTCAATTCTAAAGCCATTTTAATGTCGATTACAAGTGTCTCATATTCTTCTATGTTATTTTTACATGGGAATAAGAGTTTGTATGATTTAGGAATGGTATAACCTTGAGGTGTAATAAGGAGTATGCCTTCTCCTGAGCCATGTTGAGTATATGGCTTGTGAAAGTATAATTTCCATGTTTTGTCTTTAACATTGAGAATATATGCATCTAGGAACTCAACTTGGATAGGTTCTTCACTTGAAAATGGAGCTTCTTCTAATTGATCTTATATGACTTATCCTTTGATATCTCTTCAGTCTAAATACACAATGTCAAATTCACTTAGCATCATCACCCATTTAGTCAACCTTCTTGTTTGAGTTGTTTTACTAAGAATATATTTGAGAGGATATATCTTAGTATTAATATTTATCTTATGTGCTAGCATATATTTTTATAGTTTTTGAGAAGAAAAAAATACTACTAGGCATGCCCTTTCTATAAAAGTATTGAACTTATATTTTACCAAGGTTCTACTAATATAGTAGATTTCTTTTTCTTTTCCATTTTCATCCACTTGTGCTAACAAAACTCCTAATGGTCTTTCTATGGCTGAAATGTAGAGTATCAAAGGCTTTCCTATAATTAGTGGCATAAAAATTTGTGGACTCATTAGATATTTCTTCAATAGTGAAAAATCCTCTTCAAATTGATTATCCCATTTGAATGATGTTTCCTTGTGTAATAATTGAGTAAAAGAGTGACATTTTTCTACTAATTGTGAGACAAATATTCATATTGATTGCAGTCTTCCTTGTAAACATCTCAATTGAAAAATGTTTCTAGGTGCCCCCATTTCTATAATAGCTTTTACTTTGTTGCCGTCAATCTCTATGCCCTTTTCTAAGATAATATAACCAAGTAATTTCCCTAATTAGACTCCAAAAGCACACTTCTTTGGATTTAATCTTACTTTGAGTTTCTCCAATCTTGAGATAATATTCTCTAAGATAGCAAAATTTTCAATTCTTGTATGTGACTTTTCTAGGATATTGTCAACATAATCTCCATAAAGGTATGCATCATATCATGGAATATTATTGTCATGGCTCTTTGTTATGTTGCTCAAACATTTTTGAGGCCAAAGGAAATCACATTCCAACAAAAGGTTCCCCAAGAACATGTAAATACGATGTTATCTTGATCCTTAGGTGCTATCTTTATTTGATTGTAGCCACTAAAGCCATCCATAAATAGCAACATTAAATGTCCTGCTATTAGGTTCACTATTGTGTCAATGCTTTGTAAAGGGAAAGAATCTTTAGGGAGTTCTTTGTTGAGATCCCTAAAATAGGTGCACACTCTTATACTTTTATCCTATTTTGAAAATGGCACTATTTTGGAGATCCATTCTACATAAGCAATGAGTCTAATAAAACCGATATCTAAAAGCTTCTTCAATTTAGCTTTGACCAATAGAGCTATGTGGGGATACATTTTTCTTAACTTTTTCATAACTGATTTAACCCCTAGTGTTATATTCAAATGATGCATGATGAGATTTGTGTCTAACCTTGACATGTCTACATATGAGCATGCAAAGTCAACTTGTCTTTCTTTGAAGAATTCAATAAACTCTTTCCTTTCTTCCTTGGTTAAAGATATTGCTAGGTTGATGATATTTTGTTATTCTTTGGTTCCAACATTAACCTTCTCTATTGGTTCTATCAAAATAGATGATCTCTCTTCATAATGCTCAAGTAAAGTGTCAATTTTCTCATCCTTAAGTGCCACAATTGGGTTTTCACCTTTGGATTCATCATTTAATTTTACTTTTTCATGATCTAGTACTATCACATAGTGTTTTTCACCTCTAGATCTTTCCATTATTATTTTCTTTCTCTTTTTCTTTTGTTGACTAAGAAACTTGGCACCTTCCTTAATTGTTGCTTCTTGATATGATCCATTGGTGAAAGAAGGTTCAATAACATTTAGGTATTAGGACTTGAGGAATAGTCATCTTGGAATCTAGGTATGTCATGTTAGCTTGTGGTGACTAATCAAGAAAGTACTATCTAGGAAAGTACTGTACACTTTTCCTCCCGACCTCGCCGGGGTTTGGGGCCAGGCCGGGCCCCGAGCGGGGGTTTGGGGCCGGCAGCCCCCAAGAGCAAGGGTTCGGGGGCACAACCCCCAAGGAAAATTTTTTGAGGCCGACTACTTTTTCAGTTACTTGGGCCAACTACTTATAACTCATTCTAACCCTAAAGCGGGAAAATATTGTATAATATGGCTTAGGGTTAGGGATTTTCATGATGTATGATTTTAGTACTTGCAGCTGAATTGGGCTGTAAGGGATTATGGATTGTAATCAAGTTGTAATCACTGGATAATAATAATATTGGACTCGCTATTGGTGGACGTAGCCCAAGGATTGGGTGAACCACGTTAAATCTGTGTGTCTTGTGTTCTATTCTGCGTGGTTTATTATTTTTTGATATTAGTTATATTTGCACATAATTGTTATTTCTGCCTTGTTAATCCTAACAAGTGGTATCAGAGCGAGGTTATTTCATTCATTCTTTCATCTATTCTCTGAAGCAGGTCTCATGAGTTAGTGGGAGAGTCTCTCGGTTAAGTGGGAGAAATGGCAGACGAGGGTAGGCTGAAGGTTGATAAGTTTAATGGGCAGAACTTCCAGTTATGGAAGATGCAAATGGAGGATTATCTCTATCAGAAGGATCTATGGCGACCATTAGAGGGAGTAGCCAAGAAAGAGAAATCAATGTCTCAGGAGGATTGGGATATTTTGGATAGGAAGGCACTGGGGAGTATTCATCTATGCCTGGCACAATCGGTGGCATTCAATATTACTAAAGCAAAGAAAGCTAAAGATCTAATGGAAACCCTAGCGAAGTTGTATGAAAAGCCTTTAGCTTCAAACAAGGTATTTCTTATGAAGCATTTATTTAATATGAAAATGGTAGAAGGTGGATCAGTTACTGATCATTTGAATGAGTTTAATATAGTTACAAGTCAATTAACCTCAGTTAAAATTACTTTTGATGAAGAGGTTAGGGCTCTCTTGATTTTGTGTTCTTTGCCAGAAAGCTGGAATGGCTTGGTAATGGCTGTTAGTAATTCTATTTCTGGTTCTAATACCCTAAAGTATGATGATGTTATTGGTGTTATATTGAGTGAGGAAATTCATAGGAAAAGCTCAGGGGCATCCACATCAGGTAGTGTATTGAACACAAAAAGCAGAGGTAGAACAAGAGATAGAGGAAACAACTTTGGAAATTGTGGGAAATCAAGAGGAAAATCAAAGGGAAAGAGGTCCGAATCTAAAGGGCCAAATGATTGCTGGTACTATGGAAAACCAGGTCATAAGAAGAAAGATTGTTGGTCTTGGAAGAAAGATCAAGGAGACAAAAATGATGGAAACAAGGAGGCAAATGTGGTAAGTAACAAATCCGAGGAGGATGCTTTGCTCTTGTCCTTAGAAAGTATTGATGATTCATGGGTTTTAGATTCTGGGGCTTCATTTCATGCTACACCCTATAGAAGTTATTTTGTTGATTATGTCCAAGGGGATTTTGGGCTAGTTTATTTGGGAGATAATGAACCCTGTCAGATTGTTGGAAAGGGAAAAATTAAGATTAAGTTGCAGAATGGGAATCATTGGATACTACAAGAGGTAAGACATGTTCCAAGGCTGAGTAGGAATTTAATTTCAGTAGGGCAACTGGGTGATGAGGGTTGCACAGTTACTTTTAATGATAAAAATTGGAAGGTTTCAAAAGGTTCCTTAGTAGTAGAAAAAGGTGTGAAAGTAGGCACCTTATATCTTTGTACAAGTCATACTGTTCCTTCCACTTTAATTGTTTCAGAAGATAATGAATGGTTAGGAACAGTGGCTGCAGTTAAGCAGGAAGAACATCAAACTGTTGTTGTAGATTCTGACACAACACTGTGGCACAACAGACTCGGGCACATGAGTGAAAAAGGTATGAAATTACTTCATTCAAAGAAAGTTTTACCTGGTCTGAAATGTGTCAATATGGATTTCTGTGAAAGTTGTGTTTATGGAAAACAAAAGAGAGTTAGTTTTGTGAAGAGTGGAAAGGAAAAGAAAAATGAGAGATTAGAGCTTGTGCATATAGATGTATGGGGACCAGCTCAGGTATCTTCCCTTGGTGGCTCTCTGTATTATGTTACATTTATAGATGATGCAACAAGAAAAGTATGGATTTATTTCCTTAGATAAAAATCTGATGTATTTCAAACTTTTAAGAAATGGAAATGCTTGGTTGAGAATGAGACTGGTAAAAAGTTAAAATGTCTCAGATCTGATAATGGTGGTGAGTATTGCAGCATAGAATTTGAAGAATATTGTTCCTCTAATGGTATTCATAGGCAGAAAACTATACCAAGGACTCCACAAGAAAATGGAGTGGCTGAACGCATGAACAGGACAATAATGGAGCGTGCAAGGAGTATGAGGTTGCATGCTAGGCTGCCCAAAAATATGTGGGCAGAGGCAGTGAACACTACTGTTTATTTAATCAATAGAGGCCCCTGTACTCTTTTGGACTGTGGTATTCCAGAGGAAGCATGGAGTGGTAAGAAGGTGAGTTATTCTTTTCTCAAAACCTTTGGTTGTGAAGCTTTTGCACTTATAGATTCTGAAAATAGAACCAAGATGGAAGCTAAGTCAAAGAAATGTGTATTTTTTGGGTATGGCATTGATGAATTTGGTTATAGGCTTTGGGATTTTGAAAATCATAAAATTGTAAGAAGCAGGGATGTCATATTCAATGAGAAAGTATTGTACAAAGATCTATTGCTGTAGCATGAGAAGAAAGAAAATGACTATGTAGTATTGGATGATACTCCACAAGTTCATGTTCCAGTAGTTCCTTATGCTCCGCAACAATAGCAACAACAAATACCACACACCCCAGTGAGTGTTAGACGGTCAACAAGGCTAAGTAGACCTCCAAAAATATTTTCTCCATCTTTGTATTCTATTTTGTTAACAGATGTTGGTGAACCTGAATGTTATAATGAAGCTGTGCAGGTGGATACAAAGCTTTAGTGGGAGTCTGCAATGATAGATGAAATGGACTCTTTGCTAAAAAATTAGACATGGGATTTATGTAAGTTACCTACAGGTAAAAGGGCTTTACAGAATAAATGGGTTTATAGGATAAAAGAAGAGGATGGAGGTACAAAAAGATTTAAAGCCAGATTAGTCGTAAAAGGATTTGCACAGAAACATGGTATTGATTTTGATGAGATATTTTCTCCAGTTGTTAAAATGACTTCTATTCGTACTGTTTTAAGTATTGTGGCTACTGAAGATTTGCATTTAGAGCAGCTTGATGTTAAAACAACCTTTCTTCATGGTGATTTGGATGAAGAAATATATATGGTTCAGCCACAAGGATTTGAGGTCAAGGGTAAGGAGAATTTGGTGTGCAGATTGCAGAAAAGTTTATATGGCTTGAAGCAAGCACCTCGGCAATGGTATATTAAATTTGACACTTTTATGAATGGGCATGGATATAGTCGGTGTCATTCTGACCATTGTGTTTATTTTAAGAGGTTGGATGATGACAGCTACATTATTTTATGTTTATATGTTGATGATATGCTTGTAGCTGGGTCTAACATGAATCACATTATGATGGAATATGGATGAAGTGACTGAGAGGGGGGGGGGGTGAATCAGTCAACCATAAAAACACTTCACTATTAATTCTTTCCAGATCCCTTAGGATATCTTAACAATGTTATCTGTTTTAGCACTCGGTAAATAGATTGCAGTAACTTAGAAGATGCAGAAAGTATTAGCAATATTATATTTAGATATTCATCAGCACATGTATATGATTGAGAAAGAAATTAAGAACACAAGAGACACAAGATTTAACGTGGAAACACAATATGGGAAAAACCACCAATGTATCTAGATACTGATTTTCACTTTTCTGAAGTGATGCCTGGTTAGAAGCCAACCCGGTAAAAGGTTACAAAACACACTGTTAGGTGTGACCTTGTTAGAGGATTTACAATATGGTTGTTAAACCAACTCGGTTAAGAGATTTAGAATTCACTGTTACAATGATAAGAAGGTAACAATGAAAAAATGACCTGTATAATAATGCAACTGTCTTGCTGATTACAGATCTCTGTTCTACATAATTCTGATCCTTTCTGATCGAATAAATCTCTGCTGCTCCTCAAGGATATCTGAACATCCTTCACAAATTCACATATACCTTTTCTTCTTTTCTTCTGTAAATTTTCTGCTGTCTCTATATTTATTTTTCACATTTGACCTTTTATTTATATGATTTGGGATTTGTCAAATTGACATTATTTAGTATAACAGTCGGCTGAATTAAGCAAACTCTATTTGCAAAAGTCCTTCAAGGGCTGACAGTGCTCGGTGACCATAACTTTCTATAATCTTTCGGTGACCGAGGGAACTCGGTAAACACCGACAATCCTTTACCTTTGATAACCGACTGAACTCAGTAAACACTAACTTTTCTTCGATGACCGACTAAACTCGGTAAACACTAACTTTTCTTCGATGACCGAGTGAACTCGGTAAACACTATCTTTTCTTCGATGACTGAGTGAACTCGGTAAACACTAACTTTTCTTCGATGACCGAGTGAACTCGGTAAACACTAACTTTTCTTCGATAACCGAGTGGACTCGGTACGCACTAATATTCCTATCTGGCAGACCGACTGAGCTCGGTAGGAACTGATTGCTGCGGACTATGACATAGTGTGACATCAAAGACAATACATAATTGAGTAGCAATTTCCTTCAGACAATTGTTTCCAACAATCTCCCTCTTTGGCATTGATGGCAACACAATATGTCATATCATAAGAAATTTGAAAGAGTTAGCTCGATTTAGACTCAAATCTCCCTCTGTCAGCAAACTTCCTGTATCCTAAAAATTCTTCCTTCTGACTATTGAAAATTTCTTGAAAAAATAATAGCAAAGACACAGCAAACACTCCCTCTTTGACAACACATGCCAAAGACAATTCACATATTACTGGTGAAAATTAATGTACCTCAAGTATTGATTCATATGCAATGATTCCTTTAATATGCTGCATCAACAAGTTGATTTTCAATCATGTTCTGGTTGATGCATCACTAAAACTGTATTTAGTGAGCCTCGGATAGGGGAATGACCCCTAACTTACCTCTTAGATACATAAATGCATCCTTAGGTAATGGTTTGGTGAAAATGTCTGCAATCTGTTCTTTTGTATGAATATATTCTAATCTGATTTCCTTATCCTGCACCAATTCTTTGACAAAGTGATATTTAATAGCAATGTGCTTGGTTTTGGAATGCATCACTGGATTCTTAGAGATGTTTATTGCACTGGTATTGTCACAAAATATAACAACTGGTTCTTTGATTTCAACCTTCATACCTTCTAATAGCTGTTTAAACCAAACAATATTTGAACAGTTTACTGCAGCAGCAACATATTCTGCTTCAGCTGTGGATTGAGATGTACAATTCTGCTTTTTACTAGTCCAGGATACCAGTCTTTTTCTAAGAAAAAATGCTCCACCACTTGTACTTTTTCTGTCATCAATGTTTCCTACCCAATCAGCATCAGTAAACACTTTCAAGTCTAGATTGCCTCCAAATTTATACCACAAACCATATTCTTCAGTTCCTTTTAAGTATCTTAAGATTCTTTTGATTGCCATCATGTGATTTTCCTTAGGTTTTGCTACGAATCTAGCTACTATACCGACTGCTAAAGCAATATCAGGTCTTGTATGTACTACATACTGCAATTTTCCAATCATAGATCGGTATAGGGTCTGATCAACTTCTTTTGAATCATCATTTTTGGTAAGTTTCAGTCCAGTACACATGGGTGTACCAACTGGTTTTGAATCTTCCATACCAAACTTCTTAAGTATCTCCTTAATGTATTTTGATTGAGTAATGTATATACCATTCTTGCTTTGCTGAATTTGAAGACCAACAAAGAATTTTATTAAACCAAACATAGACATTTCAAATTCTCTGTTCATTTTCTCTGAAAATTCTTTGCACTGATCCTCATTCCCTATAAATATAGTATCATCCACAAATATTTCTGCCAATACAATTTTGTCATCCGGTCCTTCTTTAATATACAGATTGCTGTTATCATTAGCTCTTTTGAAATTAATCTGAATCAAATAGTTATGGAGTCTTTCATACCATGCTCTAGGAGCTTGTTTTAAACCATACAATGCTTTGTGTAACCTGCAGACCATGTCCCTTTTATCTGGATCAACAAAACCTTCAGGTTGTTCAATGTAGACTTCTTCATCAAGAATTCCATTGAGAAATGCAGATTTTATATCCATCTGATATACCTTAAATCCTTTGTGTGCTACATAAGCAAGTAGAGTTCTTACACCTTCTAATCTTGCAATAGGAGCAAAAGTTTCTCCATAATCTATACCTTCTTCTTGAGAGTAACCTTTACATACCAGTCTAGCTTTGTTTCTAGATACTTGACCATCTTCATTCAGCTTATTTCTGAATACCCATTTTGTTCCAATTACATTCTTATCTTTAGGTCTAGGTACAAGAGTCCAAGTTTTGTTCTTTTGTATTTGTTCTAATTCTTCATTCATTTCTTCAATCCAACTTTCATTCTCCAATGCATCTTTGATATTTCTAGGTTCAAAATCAGTAAGCAGACATGTACCTTTTAGCTTGCTTCTTGTCATAGTACCATCTGATTTGTTTCCAATGATTTGGTCTGGTGTATGATGTCTTCTGACATATTTGGCTAGTATAGGTTCCTTGCCTTTTGAATGATTCATGCTGTTGTCTTCTAGGATCTCTTCTTCAGGTTTCTCGGGCTCGGTAGATATTTGCTCGGTAACTTCAGGCTGAGACTCGGTCTGAATTTCTTCCTGTGACTCAGTTTGAACTTCTTCCTATGACTCGGTTTAAACTTCTTCCTGTGACTCGGTAACTGTGCTCGGCTCGGTAGATGTGGTTTCCTTACTGATAGTTGTGTCTGCCAATGTTTCAGGTTCAATGTAAATGAATCTTCTGTAGTTCTCAGGTTCCCTTTTTCTTTCTTCCTCAGTCTTTTCTGCAAACTCATCAAATTTTACATGTATACTTTCTATGACTTTGTGAGTAGATGAGTTCAGACATTTGTATGCCTTGCTTTTGCTAGAATATCCTAGGAATATTCCTTCATCACTTTTCACATCAAATTTATTTCTTCTGGATTCTTTTAAGATATAACACTTGCTACCAAATATTTTCATGTAACTTACATTAGGTTTATAGCCATACCATAATTCATAAGGAGTTTTGAATGTGTCTTTCTTCAGTTGTACTCGGTTCAAGGTATGAACTGCAGTGCTGATAGCTTCCTTCCAGTACTTTATAGCAATGTTCTTTTCTATCATTAGAGTCCTTGCACAATCCATAATAGATTTGTTTCTTCTTTCTTCTATTCCATTCTGCTCAGGAGTTCTAGGGGCTGATACCTGTCTTTTGATTCCTCTTTCAATGCAGAAGTTGTTAAAATCATGGGAGATGAATTCACCACCTCTGTCTGATCTTAAGCATTTCAATCTTTTCCCTGTTTCTTTTTCTACTCTTGCTAAGTACCATTTGAACTTTTCAAATGCTTCTGATTTTTCTCTTAAATACATAACAGTCATCATTCTAGAATAATCATCAACGAAAAGAATAAAGAATTTATCTCCAGTATAGCTTTGTATTCCAGTAGGTCCACATAAATCAGTATGCACAATTTCCAAAATTTCTTTAGACTGATAGTTCTTACTCTTGAAACTAGTTTTACTCATTTTGCCAATCTGACAATTCTTACATAGACCAGTGTCAGGTTTCTTCAAAGTAGGAATGCCTCTAACCTTCTTGAATTTGCTTATTTTTATCATGTTATCAAAATTCACATGACATAACCTTTTGTGCCATAGCCAACTTTCTTCTATTTGAGCAATAAAGCATGAATATTCATTGAGATCAAGATAAAATAAGTTACCTTTTGTTTGCTTGCCTGATCCAATGAGTTTTCCTTTTCCATCCAGCAGTCTTGCTTGACCATTCATGAATTCAACCTTGAAACCAGTGTTGATTAGCTATGCTACACTTAGAAGATTATGTTTTAGTCCTTCAACCCAGTAAGCATTATCACATATGAGTTCTTTGGTTAATGAGATTCTTCCTTTTCCTTTTATACAACAAGGTTCATTGTTTCCAAATCTTACATTACCATTGTCATAGTCTTCTAGATATTCAAATTTTGTCTTGTCACCAGTCATGTGGTGTGAACATCCGCTGTCTATTATCCATATATCATCTTTGCTTATATGAGAAATAAGTGCCATCTTATCTTCATCATCATCAGATTCATCTTTTATAGCAATAAAGACAATTTCTTCTTCACTATCATCAGAATCTTTAGCCATAAAACATGATTTCTTACCTTTATCCTTGTATGATTTGAAATTATTTTTGCCATAGTACTTGTGACTTCTCTTTTCTTCTTTGACTTGCTTGTTTGGGCACCTAGCTACAATATGTCCAATTTCTTCACATGAAAAATAGATTAAAGGAGTTTTACCTTTATATTTACCTTTCCCTCTAGAGTACTTCTTTGCAAGTAATGCTTCTACGATTTCAAGATCACTATCAGAACTTTCTTCTGATTCTTCTTCACTTTCTGACTGAACTTCTTTAATTTTCTTGTTCTTCTTTAATGAAACCTTGGCCTCAAATGCTGATTCAATATTTTTGGAACTAGGAACATAGTTATCATAGTTGTCTAATTCAAAAGCTGTCAATCTTCCAACTAAAGCATCCAAAGTTATATTGTGGTTTGTTTCACATCTTCTTTCTTGAATAGCTGATACTCTTATTGCATAGATAGGGAGTAGTGTTCTGAGTACCTTACTTATAACAGTCTCATCTGAGATTGTTCCTCCAGAAGCTCTAATTGCACTTACACTTGCTTTGATTCTTTCAACATATTTTGCAATGTTTTCATCTTCCTTCATATTCATCTTGTCAAACTGTCCTCTTAGGCTTTTTGCTTTGGCTCTTTTCACATTTGCATCACCACCATATATTTTCTTCAGCGCCACCCACATTTCATATGCAGTGGTGCAGTCTTTAATATCATCAAATTCTTCATAGCTGAGAGCAGATGCAATGTCTATCATCATGGTGTTGTGAGTCTTTTTATCTGCAATGTCTTCAACAGTTAATGCGCCATTAGGAATTGTGTATTCTTCATCAATGTATTTGCATCCTGAATCACCAATGGAAGCTAGATGAAGTCACATGAGACCTTGCCATGCTGAAAAGTTATCTCTGTTAAGCTTTGGAATTTCCCTCTTATAAGACATCCTGATCTTTAGCTTAGGTCCTTGAAACCCTTCCTGCAAGCACCAAAAGCTCTGATACCAATTGATGGAATATGGATGAAGTGACTGAGAGGGGGGGGGGGTGAATCAGTCAACCATAAAAACACTTCACTATTAATTCTTTCGAGATCCCTTAGGATATCTTAACAATGTTATCTATTTTAGCACTTGGTAAATAGATTGTAGTAACTTAGAAGATGCAGAAAGTATTAGCAATATTATATTTAGATATTCATCAGCACATGTCTATGATTGAGAAAGAAATTAAGAACACAAGAGACACAAGATTTAACGTGGAAACCCAATATGGGAAAAACCACCAATGTATCTAGATACTGATTTTCACTTTTCTAAAGTGATGCCCGGTTAGAAGCCAACCCGGTAAAAGGTTACAAAACACACTGTTAGGTGTGACCTTGTTAGAGGATTTACAATATGGTTGTTAAACCAACTCGGTTAAGAGATTTAGAATTCACTGTTACAATGATAAGAAGGTAACAATGAAAAAATGACCTGTATAATAATGCAATTGTCTTGCTGATTACAGATCTCTGTTCTGCATAATTCTGATCCTTTCTGATCGAATAAATCTCTGCTGCTCCTCAAGGATATCTGAACATCCTTCACAAATTCGCATATACCTTTTCTTCTTTTCTTCTATAAATTTTTTGCTATCTCTATATTTATTTTTCACATTTGACCTTTTATTTATATGATTTGGGATTTGTCAAATCGACATTATTTAGTATAACAGTCGGCTGAATTAAGCAAACTCTATTTGCAAAAGTCCTTCAAGGGCCGACAGTGCTCGGTGACCATAACTTTCTATAATCTTTCGGTGACCGAGGGAACTCGGTAAACACCGACAATCCTTTACCTTTGATAACCGACTGAACTCAGTAAACACTAACTTTTCTTTGATGACTGACTAAACTCGGTAAACACTAACTTTTCTTCGATGACTGAGTGAACTCGGTAAACACTATCTTTTCTTCGATGACCGAGTGAACTTGGTAAACACTAACTTTTCTTCGATGACCGAGTGAACTCGGTAAACACTAACTTTTCTTCGATAACCGAGTGGACTTGGTACGCACTAATATTCCTATCTGGAAGACCGACTGAGCTCGGTAGGAATTGATTGCTGTGGACTATGACATAGTGTGACATCAAAGACAATACATAATTGAGTAGCAATTTCCTTCAGACAATTGTTTCCAACACATTAAGGGGTTGAAACAACAGTTAGCAAAATCTTTTGCTATGAAGGATTTGGGGGCAGCAAAACAAATCCTTGGTATGAAAATTTGTAGAGATAGGAAAAATAGGAAATTGTCTCTATCTCAGGCTGATTATGTTGAGAAGGTGTTGCAATGTTTCTCTATGGAAAATGCCAAAGCTGTCAGCACACCTTTGCCTGGTCATTTGAAATTGACTAAGGATATGTGTCCCAAGACACTAGAAGAAGAGACTAAAATGTCTAAGGTACCTTATGCTTCAGCTGTAGGGAGCTTAATGTATGCTATGGTATGTACTAGGCTAGATATTGCACATGCAGTGGGAGTCGTTAGCCGTTATATGAGTAACCCTGGTATCAAGCATTGGAATGCAGTCAAATGGATTCTCAGATATTTGAGAGGCACATCTAGTAAATGTTTACACTTTGGGGGTTCTACTCCTACTGTACAAGGTTATGTTGACTCAGATTTGGTAGGAGATATAGATAGCAGGCGGAGTACTATAGGTTATATATTTACTGTTGGTGGGACAACAGTGAGTTGGATTTCTCGACTACAAAAGGTGGTTGCTTTATCCACTACAGAGGCAGAGTATGTTGCTGCTATAGAGGCAGCCAAGGAGATGATATGGCTTCAATTCTTCATGGAAGAATTGGGACATCCACAAAAGGATAATTTTCTACATACAGATAGTCAAAGTGCCATTCATCTTGCAAAGAATTCTGCTTTGCACTCAAAGACAAAATACATATAGTTGCGGTACCATTTCATTCGATTAGTTTTGGATGATGGACAGTTAAGGCTAGAAAAGATTCATACTGATGATAATCCAGTAGATATGTTTACAAAGGTAGTAACAAGGGAGAAGTTGAACTCATGTTCAGCTTCAGTTGGTCTTCTAGACTGAACAAAATAAAGGAACAGCTGAAACCAAGGTGGTTCAATCCAGTGGGAGCCTCCTGTGGGTAGCGGTATTGCTACAGGATCAGTCTCCAAGTGGGAGGTTTTTTAGTATAGTGTGGATACTGATCAGTCACCAAGTGGGAGATTGTTAGCTTGTGGTGACTAATCAGGAAAGTACTATCTAGGAAAGTATTGTACACTTTTCTTCCCGACCTCGCCAGGGTTCGGGGCCGGGCCGGTCCCCGAGCAGGGGTTTGGGGGCCGACTACTTTTTTTGGTTATTTGGGCCAACTACTTATAACTCATTCTAACCCTAAAGTGGGAAAATATTGTATAATATGGCTTAGGGTTAGGGCTTTTCATGATGTATGATTTTAGTACTTGCAGCTGAATTGGGCTGTAAGGGATTACAGATTGTAATCAGGTTGTAATCATTGGATAATAATAATATTGGACTCGCTGTTGGTGGACTTAGCCCAGGGATTGGGTGAACCACGTTAAATCTGTGTGTCTTGTGTTCTATTCTGTGTGGTTTATTATTTTCTGATATTAGTTATATTTGCACATAATTGTTATTTCTGCCTTGTTAATCCTAACATGTCATTTGGCTCAATTTGTTCTCAATCAATTAACTTAGGATGGATAAGAGGAAGAGGGTCATTTGGCAAGATTAGGTAAATCAAATTTAAGGTCATGATTTCATTTGAAGGTTCATACATTGTATCACTTAGATATATGACATGAGATTTTTCTAAATGGTCCATAGAGCCCAAATCAAAATCTCCCTTAGTAGAGTCCTCTTGAGTTTCTTGTAGGAAAAAATATTACAATTTAAACCTAAAGCTAGATCCCTCTAAAAATAATGGTACATAAGGATATCCCACCCATTATGAATTGGAACTTTGTGGATTAGAACTTTGGGCATTGGAAATTTAGGCATTTGAATTTTGTGCCTCTTTTGATGTATGTGTATAGAAATATATCACATCAACCTCTTTGTCTTGAAAATATTCTTTGGATAATGATTCCCATTCCCATTCATTTGAGTCTTCATCACTTTTTGAATTTAACTTATTGATTTGTTCATAAGAATGGGGAGATTTTTTTTATTATGACCTTGCTAAAGATACCCTAATCCTTATTTTTCTTTTCTTAACCTCCATATTGTTTGTATGGATTCCACCAATCCTTCATTTCTTTTACCGAGAGGTCATTTTCCTTGGTATCCCATTTTCTTCATGATTTGATAGCCTTTACCATATTAATGTGTTGGGATTATGAAAAGGTGAATTACTGAAAGGGGAGGGGTGAATCAATAACCCTAAAAACTTTTTACTTTGAATCCTTAAGACAATGTATTTCATTAATCAACATAACGTGTTATCTTTTCCATCCATTCATAACATTACTAAAATTAAGAAATGATTTCTAATCTAACATGTATACATCCATGAAACTTCATATACAATACACAAGTATTTTGGTATCATAGAAACCCTTGTAAGAAGGTAAAAATTGTAGTGGGGATGACACTCATAAAGCTTCACTAACTTCAGTAATAATTTTTTCTAGTTAAGGCTAAAATGTTGATCACTTCTCGTGATCTTACCCTGTTAGGAGTAAGAATAAAGATCTACAAGGATCTACCTAGTTAGAGGATTTAAGAAACACTATTAAGTGTGCGCTAGGTTAAGATATTTATGAGAAGACTTGTTAGGTCTACTATGTTAAGAGATTTAAGTCTACCATAATTTTTATAAAGTAACAGTAGAATTGACCTACAGGTAGCAACTTACTTTTCCTGATTTCAGATCTGATAAGTACTTTACTATTATCACTTTACTGTGATAGATTTCTTCTCTGAATATTTATTAGTAGCCTTTTGCTATTCTTTTGAATATAATCCTTGAATGCTCTATCAAAACCTTAACTTCACAACCCTGTCTAATCTTCAACTATCTGTATATGTAGCTACTTCATGTATGGTACATGTAAAAATGACATCTTGATAATTCTTATATCAAAACATTATGACCTAATTAGAGTTATGGTATCATCCAGAAACCTAAGATCTATGCTTCAAATGAATAACCTAAAACATCATTACATAGGGATCATCAACCATTTAAAGATTACATTTTCATTTAATCTAAACCTCAATCTATGTAAACCATTTTCTAGATCGGTGTAAAGAATTTACCTTGTTTTCTATGCCATTACATACTTCTATGTCTTTCATGTTTAACTCGTTATATGTTGCATTCATGACTCAGTAATATATTGTTGCTCGGTATATATGACTGCTTGGTTATAACTGTACTCACTGCTCAATAATCATCTGGCTCATTGTGTGTGCTCATTCAACACTGTGCTTGGTTAACATGTTGTTCTGCCTTAGGCTTTTCTCAGTTACTATACTTAGTATGTTGATTGACTAGCTTGTTTTCTTCCTTTACTGAATGTATGTGTGACACTAATGAAAACTCATAATCTAACATTCTCGCCCTTTGGCATTAGTGAAAAAAGCACATATGTATGCCATAATCAAAATTTTCAAAACATCAAAACTATAGACTTCAAAATTGTAGACTCCCCCTATTTATATGCCTCGGTAAGTATACATATATGCATATATTTTCCCTCTTTTTTGGTAATAATGCCAAAATTGTATATACTTACAGCTTATAAAAAATGTTCTGATTGGTTTTCTTAAAGTTGAATAAGAGGTTTTCCCATTCCTCTTTCAAACTTTCTAGTGCAATCTTCTCCAAAAAAACATATGCATGCATGTCAAATATGTGATCTACTACTGATAGCTCAGGAGCAGCTACGAGATCCTTGGATTTTTTCACATGTTGTTGCATCACCTCAATGTGGTGTAAAAAATCTACCTAAATCTTGGTTGTTTGATCCTTTATCTTGTCTTCTTCTCTCCTTAGTTCATTTCTTAACCCATGTATATGCTTTAGTTTATGATAATGTGATTTGAATGCATTGGTTTTAGTAATTTAGGTTTATGCACTTGTCTATAGATCATCATCTAGTCTCTTGAGGTTTTCTTTTATCTTTGCAATGAAAGAGTCTATAGTGCAAAGATTCTTCAAAATTGTGAGTATATGTTGAATAAGACATTCAATATTACTTATAGTATCATATAACTTCACCTTGTATATGGCCACGGCTTGGCTGATTTTATTAGTTATTTTGAATTAAATTTTAGACTTTTCTCTCTCTTCTATCTTCTTTTCAGAATCAGTATTGGGAAAATTGATGTTCCTAGTAAGTGTTGTAAGATGGTCAATGATGGGAGTTGCCTCATCAACATTGACATTAGGTACAATGTGTATTAGGAATTCTCTCACATCCTCAAGAACCTATTTATGTTTCCTCTCCTACCTCAGCTCCTCCTGAGCTTCTTTTCTGGTGCATAATTCTCCATACCTTCTGAGAGATTTGGGGTCTAAGGTTCTAGGTTCACATGAAGGTATTTCTATGAATTCATCTAGGGTGACTAGACCTTTTCCATGTTTCTTCCTCTTTTTCTTCTCTTATTTTTTGGAAGTAGGAGATTGCCCATATGGAACTAGAGCCTTTTGATTTGGATTTGACTTTGGTGGCTTGGTGGAGACACTTTCCTCTTTTTCTTTCCCTTTTAGGTTAAAAGTACAATCAGGTGTCACCTTTTAGGATAACTTATCATCACAACTAAATTTTAGTATCTCTAACTAAAAATTAATTGTAGTCAAACATATGGTCTAGCTAGACTCATTCTACCTAAGTTAGATAAATGCTTTAACTTTTCCAATTGGAAATGTCTATTAAATGCATGTTTTATACCACTTTGGGTCCAAATACCATAGAAATAAAAAATTTTCACAGAAGTGACATTTCAATAACTCCTAATGATATTTTAAAAAAAATACAAAAATACCCTTTTGTAGAGATCACAGTCAAGAATATCCTCATATAGATTTTATAGTGTTTTAATTAGACATAGTTTATTGTAATTAAAAAATATTGCAAGTGGGTATTTAAAAATTCAAGGAGATGATGATTTAGAGAAAGAAAAAAATAGTAAATCATATTAAATAAATTTGAAAAATATACGGTGCGCTAGAGGAGAGAGTCCTCTTCAAGAATATATATTTCCTTTTTTGATTGGTATAGATTTTTTATGAAAAATATGGTGGGGGGTGAAAATTGTCGATTTAGGTGAGCTGGAATTTGAATTGTTATAAAAGAGAAAATATAGGTCACAAACCAATTTTTATTTCTTCATGCACTAGCTATATATGTCATCTATAACATATTTTTTAATTAGGGGAAAAATGTTTATTTACATATACTTTTTTGGTGGGAACTAGACCCCTAATTTTTAGCATTTTTCAACAACTAAAATTTTTTCTTTACAAATTAAAAAAACATATCAATTATTATTCAAAAAAATTATTAAAAATATTAATCATAAACTTCATCCATTTTAACATATTTAATTAGTTTACATCATCTTCAAATTCCAAATATAAATGTCATTTTTATAATATTTAAGTTGAAGAGCTTTGATTTTGTTAGCCTTTTCATTTATAAAAGGGTGACAGATTATTGTTCTTTTATCCTTTACAATTCCCTCGGTTTGAGGTCCTTGAGCTTTTGGCTTACTATCAGTTGTAGAAACATCTACATTTGGTTCATCTTTAGTTACTTTGTCATCTGCCCCTTTGGTTTCAAGCTCGATATTCTCTTTGTCTCCTTCTTCACCTTTATCTTTTGTAGTATCCATCAGTTGCTCAGGTGTATTGTCCTCAGGTTTTTCTATAGTGACAATTTCAATAGCTTGTACCAAAATAGGTAAATTACCCAGTATTTATATTGTTACCTCAGTAGTTTGTTCTTCCTCTGTGATCTTAGCAGTTGCAGTAACATCTTCATCTTCCTTTGCCTCATCATCAGAATCACCTTCAATGATATCTTCAATTAAGACTTCTTCATTCCTGGTTATTAGTACCTTCTATAGTATATTCTCTCTCTCAGTGTAACCAACAAGATAAAAATCTTTTGCATATGTGTTACCTTTTGGTTGCTTGATGTCTGATATGGGTATGGGCTCTTCAATTGACCTCGGTACAACAATATCAGCATCATCAAAATGTACGCCTTTACCTCTTCTTGTGACACCTTTCTCGAGAATAACTGCTAGTGTTATTTTCTCTTCTTCAATTTTGGACTTCAAAATTTGAGTCCATTTCTCCTTGTTTTCCTCATCAACTTCTTCAAGTTTACCTTGTAGGATAATCATTTCTCTCCCTTTCATCATAAACTTGTTGGCATATTCTTTCATCATTTCATCAATCTCTTGAACAGTTAAATGTGGCATTACAAAAATTAAGGATCTTTCCCTCATTTTATTCTCAGTATGCAAGGCATAAGTCAATCTTATTGATACCTTATCATATAAATCCTTTGGAATATAGTTTGCAAACTCAACTAGTAACCTTTTAAATTTGATCATCATGTTGATGATAGCTTCCTTCAGTTTCTCCTGATCGTTAGTAGACATATGTACATGCCAATTTATTTTAGGGTGACCTATTCCTCCCTTTTCTTTTATTTCCTTGACAATTTCATCAATAGATTAAGATTTATTAATAACTACCTTGAATTTTCTTGTATCCTCCTTATCTGACTCTATGTCATCTTTATTTCTTATCAACTTCCATCTTTTCTAAGATAGCTCAGTAGAGGCTTGAGTACCTCTTTTCTACTAATATGTCTTTGTCGGTGTTGGCCTTGTAATATTTACAAATCCAAATTTCAAAGGTGGGGAAACACCTATAGTGATGAACTACAACTGATTAAATATCTGAATGAACTGAAGAAATAGTGATTAGAGATCACCGAGTACTGAAATGATATGTAAGATGATTAAATCAGTCAATATGTTGTCATTGATGTCAACTAGTCTGACAATACTCATCATGTTAGTTACAAACATCTAAACATTTGTTGAAGGAAGAAAAGATGAAGAATTGAGATATCTACATGAGAAAAAGATGGATATGACAGATAAGGATAAGGTAAACATTGGGTAACTTATTTATGAGTGTATGGCTTTATATTATTGACTTGAGCATGTTACATTAATCTATTATGAAGAAGAGATCTAAAATTGAACAATTCAATGTGGTCGGTAATTGAAGATTCTGGTATACACCGAGCCAGTGCAGTGTATACCGACTAACATTATTAACTAAGCTAGTTTAACTAGTTATCATAGATGCTTTTCTATATTGACCAAGAATGGATAAAAACATTAAATGCAAAGAACATGCGACTGATTTTGATGAGCTAGATATTGGTATGATTTTGAGATTAAGGATTAAGTTTTTTATGAGATCCACGACTGACAAAATTTGGAGAAGATCTAAAGGATGAGATTGAAATGTGTTAATGACACATCTATCAATGAAAGTTTAAGAGGTAAAATGGATGAAGGAGATTAAGCGGAAAAATCTAATGGCTGATATGAAAATGGTTTACTTGTCTATATAAGAGATATGAGTTTCATTGTTGAAATATGTCAGAAGAAGAAGACTACAGAGATATCACGTGAAGACTTTATTCATGCATGCCTGATCAGACTGGTTATTGAAAGAATTGAGTTGTAGAGTTAACCAAGTGTCAGAGAACCATTTACCGAGTGAAAGTAAGTTGAAGAATATTGAGGAAGTGAATTTGATTGATGATCATAGGACTTGTATGGGCTTAGCATAGATCTGAATATCTGCAATTGAGTTGTATTTGAATCAGATCATTACTCTATTAGTTTAACCATTGATTCAAAAAATCTCTTAATCAAGTGGACTTAACAGTCTTATATTATTTGCTATGTCATTCAGAGAATGTACATTGTTATCTTGTTGACCCCATAGTGAATGCTGGTCAAAAGTTAACTATTAGTGATAAATCCCTTAACCAGGTCACACCTAATAGTGTGTTTGTAACCTTTAACAAGGTTGGCTCTTCACTGAGCTCACTTCAGAAGAGTGAATTATTTTGCCAGGTTACCGGTCCCAGGTGGTTTCTCCCTTAGCAAGGTTTCCACATTAAATCATTATGTTATGTGTTATTTGTGATGATTTTTTTTCTATCATAATTTACATACTACATAGTTGATTTGGTCGGTAATCACAGTTAGTTATTTACTGGTAATTGGTAAAGTGAACAACAAATAGATTGATATTGTATGTTACTAAGCTGCATAATTTGTTGGAATTTTTTTATAAGGTACATATTTGTATTTGGGAGTGTAGGATAACTAATCTAAATGATTCCCTCCCCCTCTCAGTCATTCTAACAATTGGTATCATATCATATTTGGTTGCTTGGAACAAAGTTTTAAGGACTTCAACAGAAATATTACAAGATGTATAAGAGGGAAGTGTCAAAGCTAAACAAAGAGAACTTTACTAGATGGAAAAGTTGGATAAGACTTCACATATCTAGAATTGGAAAATCTTCTATGTACTTACTAGATAATGGCTACATACAACTGAATGTTGGACCTTTGACTCTTGATCAGTTGAGAGACTGACATGAACATACTATCGCTATAATAGATATTTCTACTACTCTATCTGATGTTGAATTGGAAGATGTCAAGGATTGTACTATAGTGAAGTAAATGTGGGATAAAATTTCTCTTGTTTATGGTGGTGATGCAAATGTGATGAGAGCCAAGGCTACAAGCTGAAGATTTGATGACATGAAAATGAAGGAGAGAACATTAAATAGTACACAAACTGAATCAAAGAAGTAGTCAATGCTATCCAAGGAGCTGGTGGTACCATTTCTAAAGACACTGTGGTAAGTAAGATACTAAGAACCTTCTTTCTTTCTTATGCAATCAAAATATTTTCTATTCATGAAATGAGGTCTGCACCTGGTAGCACTCTTACTCTTGATAGTCTGATTGGAAAGTTAACAATGTTTGAGCTGAACAATTTTTGATAATAGTGTGGTACCAAGTGTTGAGTCTTCTTTTATATCTTCTCTGACGATGGGTAAATCTAGTAGTAAGCATAATATAAGGAATTAAAGTGATAGTAATACTGATGATGAGCTTGATGAACTTGAAGCTCTTATGGCCCGAAGACTGTAGAAAGGTAAAGGTAGATATAAGGGAAAGTTACCTTTAGCTTGTTTTAATTGTAAAGAAGTTGACCATATTGCTGCTAGATGTCCCAACAGGAAAGAGGAAGATAAAGATAGAGATCAATTTGGTGATGGAAGCTATGGAAGAAGGAACAACATAGGTTATCGATACTACAAAAGAGACAACTAAGATCACAAAGACAAGGGTAAAAATGCATGTTATCTTATTGAAGAAGATGACACCAACACTAACACTGATGATATTGAGGTAGTGCTTGTTGCAATGAAAGATGATTCTGAAGAGGAGGAAAGATATGTAGAAACAACACTTATTTCTAAAGTTAGTAAAAATGATACTTGGATAATTGATAGTGGTTATATACATCACATGACTGGTGATGAAGATAAGTTTGATCATCTTGAGCATTATAATGGAGGATCAATAAAAATGGGAAATGACACACCTTGCATGGTTAAAGGAAAAGGATCTATTTTACTGAATGAAAGAATTAGATGTGATAATGCATACTAGGTAAAAGGACTAAATTACAATTTGTTGAGTGTAGCACAGCTTACTAACTCAAGTCACTGAAAGAAAGAAGGTAAAGATCTATGATGAAAATGGAAAGCTTGTTGGAACAAGAGGACAATCAAAAGGTAATTTATTTTATCTTGACAATGATGAGACTTCTTGTTTACTGGTGAAAAATGAAGATGCATGGTTATGGCATAAAAGGTTATGTCGTGTAAATTTTGATAACATGATTAAGATCAGTAAAAAGAGAAAAGTTAGAGGATTGCCTAGTCTAACCAAACCTGATCATGTTATGTGCCATCAATGTTAGAAAGGAAAGATGACAAAATCTAATTTTAAAAGTAAGGAATACTCATCTAAAGATATTTTGGAGTTGGTTCACACTGACTTATGTGGCTCCATGAGAACTCAAAGCTACTATGGAGATAGAAACTTTATTTTGTTTGTTGATGACTATACTAGATTGATGACAGTTATGTTCTTGAAAGAAAAATCTGAGGCATTCAAACTGTTTAAATGGTATAAGGCTAAAGTAGAAAAAGAAACTGGAAAAGACCTAAAATGCTTAAGGTCTAATAGAGGAGGTGAGTTTTTTTTTGATGAATTCACTAACTTTTGTAACGAGCAAGGTATAAAAAGGTAAGTTTTTGCACCTAGAACACCACAACAGAATGGAATTGTTGAAAGGAGAAACAAATCTATTGTTGATTTTACTAGAACATTGATGATTGAGAAAAATGTTGCACAAATATACTAGAGAGAGGTAGTTAGCACAACAATCTATGTCCTAAACCAAGTTCAACTAAAGAAAGACACAAACAAGACACCTTACAAGTTATGGTTTGGATACACATCGAGTGTAAGTTATTTCAGAATTTTTGGTAGCAAGTTTTATATTCTGTAAGATGATAGGAATGGAAAATTTGACTCTAAATGTGATGAAGGAATATTCTTAGGATATTCTACTAAGATTAAAGCTTATAAATGTCTGAAGAAAGTTACTAATAAGATGATAGAAAGTGCTAATGTAAAAGTTGATGAGTTTTCTAATAAGAATGATGTAGAAATAATGAAGGGGCCGAAAGATTATGGTAGGTTCACTTATGTTGAAGATCCATAGGATCTACCAAAACCATAGGCTGAGTCTACCGAGCATCAGGAAAATGCTATTGATAATTAGCAAATGGAAACCGAGAATCAGGAAGAAGCTACCGAATAGGAAATTATACTTGAACAGAATGATGAGCAGAGGAGAGATCAAGTTCTAGCAAGACTTGTTACAAGACACCATCCTGAGAACCAAATCATTGGAGATAAGAAAGTTGGCATGCTAACCCGAAGTAAGTTAAGACAAAACACATGCTTAGTTTGTGATTTTGAACCAAAGAATGTTAGGGATGCTCTTGCAAATGAGGAATGGATCAATGATATGAATGAGGAAATTGAACAAATTGAAAAGAATAAGACATGGACCATAGTGCCTAGATAGAAAGATAAAAATGTTATTGGTACTAAGTGGATTTTTCAGGAATAAGCTGAATGAGAATGGAGAAGTTACAAGGAATAAGAAAAGACTTGTTTGCAAAGGATATGAACAAGAAGAAGGTATTGATTATGGTGAAACATTTTCACCAGTTGCTAGACTGGAAGGAGTTCAAATATTACTTGCTTATGCTACACATAAGGGATTTAAGGTATATCAAATGGATGTGAAATCAACATTTCTGAATGGAATTCTTGAGGAGGAGGTCTACATAGAACAACCTAAATGGTTTGTTGATCTGAATCAGAAAGACATGGTATGTAGACTACACAAAGCTTTATATGGACTGAAGCAAGCATCGAGGGCATGGTATGAAAGATTACATGCTTATCTTATTAGTATTGGCTTTGTAAGAACTAGTGAAAATAGTAACATGTACATGAAAGCAGATTCTGATGATAACATTTTGATTGCTACAATATTTGTTGATGATATAATCTTTGGTGGACAAGATCAGATTTTAAAATCTTTTGCTAATGAAATGAGAAAGGAATTTGAGATGTCTATGTTTGGAGAGATTAAATTCTTTCTAGGTTTGCAAATTATACAATAGACAGATGAAATTTTCATCACTCAATCAAAATACATTAAAGAAGTGTTGAAAGCTTTTGGCATGGAAGATGCTAAACCCGTGGGAACACCAATGGTAACTGGCTATAAATTGACAAAGGATGATGAATCTACCAAGTTAAACTAGACTCTGTACCGATCTATGATTGGTAAACTAATGTATGTTGTACATAGTAGGCCTGATATTGCACATGCAATGGGGATTGTGGCAAGATTTTTTGCCAACCCTAAAGATTCACATATGGTTTTTGTAAAGAGAAACTTGAGATACTTGAAGAAAATAGAGGACTGTGGATTATGGTAAACATTGTAAGGAAAATTTGAACTTAAAGTTTACACCGATGCAGATTGGGTGTGATACATAGATAATCGAAAGAGCATAACCGGTGGAGCATTCTTTTTAGCAGAAAGGCTTGTGACTTGGATTAGCAAGAAATAAGCATGCATTTCTCAATCCACTGCTGAAGCAGAGTATGTTTCTGCTACTGCAAATTGTTCAAATATAGCTTGGATTAGACAAGTGTTGGAAGGAATGAATGAGGTAATCACTGACCTGGTGATTATATATTGTGACAACACCAGTGCTATAAATATTTCAAAGAATCCTATGATGCATTCAAAGACAAGGCATATATCTATTAAGTATCACTACTTAAGGGAACAAGTTCAATACAATAAAGTACAACTAGAATTTGCAATGTCTAAGGAACAACTTGTTGACATATTTACTAAACCATTACCGCAGGACACATTTGAATATTTGAGAGCTAGACTTGGGGTTTGTCCCTTGTCTACTAATCACTAAGGTGATCTGGAGGTCACATCAACCTACACTTCTTAGAAGATCATTCATGTTGATGCACATAGCTCACACTTTGGATTTTGTCTAAGGTTTTGAAATATTGTAGAAGATGGAACAAAAATTGATTTATTTGTACACTGAAGGTACATGATATGAACTAAACAATAGAGCATACTTGGCTGCTGCAGAGCTATTTATATTTTCTTCGACATTATTGTCAAAGGGAGAGATAATGAATATGGAAAATCAGTTACTAAGAACACAAATAGAGAGATTGCAGAAAGGGAGAGACTTGAATAATTGTTGCTGAGAACAAAGGGAATTTGAGAGCTGAAAAGATCAAATCCACAGGGAGAGTCTACACTTGTAATGTTTTTATGTTTTGTAGTGATTAAACATATTAAATGCTTATTGAGCTACAACATTTACCTACATAGTTGTAGAATACATGTTTGGTATGTATTTGGCATATTCTCATAGTGCTTGTGTTGCCATCAATGCCAAAGGGAGAGATTGATGAACTACAACTGATTGAATATCTGATTGAACTGAAGAAATAGTGATTAGAGATCAGCAAGTACTGAAATGATATGTAAGATGATTAAACCAGTCAATATGTTTTCATTGATGTCACCTAGTCTTGATAATACTTATCATGTTAGTTAAAAACATCTAAACATCTGTTGAAAGAAGAAAAGATGAAGAGCTGAGATATCTACATGAGAAAAAGATGGATATGATAGATAAGGATAAGGTAAAGAATGGGTAACTTATTGATGAGTCTATGGCTTTATATTGTTGACTTGAGCATGTTACATTAATCTATTATGAAGAAGAGATCTGAAATTGAACAAGTCAATGTGGTGAGTAATTGAAGATTTATGTATACACTGAGCTAGTACAATGTATACCGACTGACAATATTAACCGAGCTAGTTTAACTAGTTATCACCAACGCATTTCTATATTAACCAAGAATGGATGAAAACATTAAATGCAAAGAACAAGTGACTGAATTTGATGAGCTAGATATTGGTATGAATTTGAGATTAAGGATTAAGTTTGTTATGAGATCCATGGCTGATAAAATTTAGAGAAGATCTAAAGGATGAGATTGAAACGTGTTAATGAAACATCTACTGAGGAAGGTTTAAGAGGCAAAATGGATGAAGGAGATTAAGTGGAAAAATCTAATGGATGATATGAAAATGGTTTACTTGTCTATAGAAGAGATATGAGTTTCATTGTTGAAATATGTCAGAAGAACAAGACTATTGAGATATCGCGTGAAGACTTTATTCATGCATGCCTGATCAAACTGGTTATTGAAAAAATCAAGTTGCAGAGTTAACCGAGCGTCAGAGAACCATTTAATGAGTGAAAGTAAGTTGAAGAATATTGAGGAAGTGAATTTGATTAATGATCAGAGGATTTGTATGGGCTTAGCATAGATCTAAATATCTACAATTGAGTTGTATTTGAATCAGATCATTACTCTATTAGTTTAACCATTAATTCAAAAAATATCATAACTGAGTGGACTTAACAGTCTTATATTTTGTCCTATGTCATTCAGAGAATGTACATTGTTATCTTGTTGACTCCATAGTGAATGCTAGTCAAAAGTTAACTATTAGTGATAAATCCTCTAACCAGGTCACACCTAACAGTGTGTTTGTAACCTTTAACATGGTTGGCTCTTCACTAAGCTTACTTCAGAAGGTCAAATTATTTTGAGTTACTAGTCCCAGGTGGTTTTTCCCTTAGCAGGGTTTCCACATTAAATAATTGTGATATGTGTTATTTGTGATGATTATTTTTCTATCATACTTTATATACTACATAGTTGATTTGGTTGGTAATCATAGTTAGTTATTTACTAGTAATCGATAAAGTGAACAGAGAGATTGATATTGTATCTTACCGAGCTGCATAATTTGTTGGAATTGTTTTATAAGGTACATCTTTTTGTTTGGGATTGTAGGATAATTGATCTAACTGATTCACACCCCCTCTCAGCTATTCTAACATATAGAGGACCTTGTCCTTGCATGTATGGGGGTTTCAGCCTGTTTCCTTTAAACCTTTTGTTTCCTTCACTAGTTCTATAGGTACATCCTTGTCTGACTCAGTCTCTTCATCATTTTTATTGTTACCGATTAGAAATTTTTCCTTGACTGCCTTTTCAGCTGACTTCTCTTTTTCTTCACCAAATTATTTCTCAAGTGTGTCCAACATTTTCTTTGACTTTATTCACACTTTTTCTATGACCAAATACATCTTGACTCTCTGTTTTGCCTCCTCATAGGTTCCAAATCTTGTTTCCTTCTTGTATTTAGGTTCTGCCAAAAGTGCCTTTATTGACCTAGTCTCTCGATCAATGTCAAGTTCATAGTCCATGGGCGGTAACCATATAGTCCTTAGTTAAACTTCTTTTATGAGAGTGGAGTTGGTGTCCACTAGAAAACATGTTTCATCCTTGTACTTTTCCACTAGTTGTATAGGTATACTGCTTCTCTTGTGCATTATTTCCTTTAATTTTCCAAAATAATCATCCATAACTGCTTCAAAATTTGGACCTAAACTTTTTATGAAATCACTGATTTTTATGATGACTAGTTTGTTTGTATCCCATTGTACATTCTCGATTGAAGGAAATGAATTTTGTAAGTAAAATAATATACATACTAGTAGAGATCCAAGCTTTCAAGTGTTGAACTTAGCAACTCGGATTGTCCTCATATTTTCTTCTAGTTGCCTCAACATCAACTCGGTGAGGTCTAGCTGTAGTCCTTTCTTTACAATATTATATACAATTTCAACAGCGGCGTAAGGAACATTGTTTAGTATGCTAGATTGGAATACCTTATAAGAAATCATGTATGCTCCAAATCTAGTCTTGGGATCATTGATTATGTTAATCCACATTCCTTCTTCCATCCCACTCGGCTCTAGTCAAATTATGAATCTCACCCTTTGGTGGGTGCCTTAGTGCCTTAGCTTTAGCACACATAGGATAATAGTGACAATATGAATAACATCCTTGGTAATCCTTACCAGTTCATCCAACCACATTTTTCCCTTGTATACTCGGCTGAGTACTATCCTGATCCACTCGGTCTTGAATACCTTGAGGAAGTGAAGGGCATTGGTTAAACCTTTGATTTCCAAATGAGTATGTTCATCCTTCAATTTATCATCTTCACATAGCTCAGTTGGTAAGTGGATTGCAACTCAAAATCACCAATTTTACCAATCTTGTAGTGAATGTAGGACTGGATGTCCTTTACCAAAAAAACCCTAGGTGAAATGCTTGAGAATGCACCTTTCTCATCAAATAGTGATGTAACCTCAGGGTGCATTTTGTAGTTTTGTTCTTCATAAGTTTCCCTATTGCTTAGTGTAACCTTTTCATTATCGGCCTTTGATTGAACAATCTTTGATGCAGATGCCATCGCTAATAAATAACTTAGGGCTTCATGAAAACTATATTTAAATAGATTGATTTTCTTCAAACTTACTTGAATCACTTCCAAACAGTTTGTCAAATGCTCAAATCGAAGTACATAGCTTGGAATCTCTTTGCACAAATATTCTCTTTTCTCGTTCTAGTTTTATAATGTGAAAAATGAGTTGGCTCGATGCGTATTTATACCATAAAAATATTTCATGCTTAAATGTTTTGCATTAAATGCTTCACCAACCACAACTTAGTTTTGGATAAAATATTCAGTTATCTTTGTTTGATACTTCAGCTCAGATAACACTAACAATGCTCGGTTGACTATGCAACTCGGTTAACCTTAACACTTTCTCCAACTAACAAACTTTTACTTGGTCATGATTTTACCGACTATACTCATTTCAAGTTCAAAACATGTGAAAACCTAGTGCATCTTAATTCATGTTGATTTGGTATTCATGCAATAGATATAAGAAACTATTGTAAGATATAACTGATTAAAATTTGGTTCCCATACTTACTTGATTTTCTTAGGTGGAGGTGGTGAAATCACCTTTAACCCAAAGGATGAGGTATCACTGACTATTGTGCTTGTTCTTACATTATCCTTAGTGTATCTTCTCCATATTTGACTCATTTTACTTCTAATTCCATCAATGGTATTCTCATTCACATCGACATTTGGTTTTTGTGCTTGGTCTCAGCAGTCTTTACTTAAGTGACCGACCTTGTGATAGTGCAGACATGCCATTCTAGAATTTTTCCAGTTCCTATATTTTCCTCTCCAGTGTAATCTCATACAATTTTTTGCAATGTGACCATACCTACCACATGATGTATAATTAACCCAAGTATTGTAATCCCAAGTATACGAGTTACCTTTCCTTCTCGATTGATAGGTTTTGTTTTATCTTTTCAGTTTCCAAACTTGTTCTAGTTGTTCCCTACATTCTTGTGATATATGTTCATGCTTGTTGCAAGTATGATAGTTCTTTTCCATATAATGTCTCTTAGGTGACTTGTTCATCTGATGTAGGAGCATCCTGGGTGTAAGAGCAATCTTGCATCACCCAAAAATATTTCTATTTTTGTATTCAATAAGGGTTATCTTGTGCAGAGCTGCTATTTATGGAAACTTGCTATTTTTAGTAAGTTGGTCTTACGATCTCAGAATGTTCTGATTTTACATGTGGAGGTTCATCTCAGTCATATCAGCCTGCTAGCAAAGTTTCATGGTTAGATCAGGTCTAGTTTTGAAGATATTGAAGATTTTTGGTATTGGCAGCAGGGTACAGAAATTTTGAAATTAGTTTTGAAGGCTTTAGAGGCCCCGGATGAGGTCAAAGATTTGGATGATAGGTACTTGTGTTGGTCAAGCTTGTAGAGCACTTCGTGGCATTTCTAAAATGGGGTTATAACAGTCAATCAGGTCAACTGGTGATGACTTATGGTCTCTGGAAGTTAGGCCACCTGAAATGGCAAAAATAATTTTCCTTCAAAATTTATGTTCAGGTATCAAAAGTTATTTTGAGCCGACTTTGATGTAATAAATTGAAAAATAAAATAATTCTAAGTTTGGTCGCCCCTTAGGGCTAAATTTTTGGAACCTTCTCGGGTGGTAGAAAATGCCTATATAAAGAAGGTCAGTAGTGTTGTCTAGGGCAGTTCTGGGTAGTAGATCTGGGTATTGATTCAAGGCTTTATCCTACAAAATATTGTAAGGGAATGCCCATGTGGCTTTGCATATTGTAATTCTAAAAGTTTGTAATTCTACATTTGTGGAGATAATAAGAAGCCAATTTTTTGTTCTTGCATATTGTTGTTGTTGTTTCTCTGTTTCTATTATGTGTTTGCGTTATTAAGGGGAGCACCCTTCATCAAGTGGTATTAGAAGTTCTTGAGTGTGTAAATAGATCGTCGACTATGAAGTAGTTTGCACCAAGACTGTGGTTAGGGTTTCAGTGCGCATCATGAAAATGCCTCCACGAAGCGAATGTGGCAGAAGAGCTGGTGTTGTAACACCTAAGGTTAGAGTGCTCTAGAGACAAGTGTGAGCATTTCAAGAGGAGATTCACAGAAGAATGAATCTTAATGTCAGATATGAAAGCGAGGATGAAGCCTAAGAAGAAGATCAAGAAGGAGAAGTTGAAGTTGTGAACCAAGGGGAAGAAAGACTTTCTTGAGCCATTTCCAAGATCGAAAAAAGACCTAAGATTGAGGTTCCTGCATTTTCAAGAAATCTTAACCTAGAAGAGTTGATTGACTAGATCAATGAATGTGAAGAATATTTTGAGTATGAAGATATTGAGGATCCTGATAGGGTCAAATTCGTGAAGGCCAAACTGAAAGTTCATGCAAAGATCTGGTGGCAAGAGATTCAATTGGAGAAAAATCAAAGAGGGAAAGATAAAATCACAACATGGGATCGGATGGTGGATAAATTGAAGTGATAGTTCATCCCTGTTGATTATGAGCTTGACCTACTAAAGAAAATGCAAAGTTTGAAGCAGGCAGGATGATCTATTTAGGAGTATACAAAGGAGTTCTATCGAATCCTCATCAGAACAAGCCATGCGGAAGTTGATAAGGAGAAAGTTGCTCATTACCTTAATGGGTTGAGGCCCAAAATTTAGGAGGAGTTGAATCTGGTTGGAATGAATAGTATTGAAGAGGCATACCAGTTTTCCCTAAAAGTAGAGGAAAAGTTGAACAAGAAGTTTGAGAGCAGACAAAATGGAAGAGGTCACAGTGGACGATCTGGTGGACAGTCATATGGAGGCTGAAATGAAGATCCAAAAAAGAAGGATGAGGCCAATAGCAGTCAAAATTAGAGAGGAAATAATTTCAATCATTTCCAAGATCAGAACAATAGAGATCAGAGAGGAAGAGGAAGAGGACAAGGTTCACGAAGAGGAGGCTTCCGTGGAACATGTTTTCACTGTGGAGAAGAAGGTCATAGGGAATTTGAATGTCCTCAACACCAAGGAAGGATAGATAGGAGGAATGGAGGCCAGGCTAGAGTTGCACATGTAGATGAAGATGCCAGATCATCAAATTCAAAAGATGCTGAAAGAGGAGAAACGTTGATTAATAGAAGAGTCCTGCTGAGTGGTGAGAATGAACCTGAACAAAGGAGGAGCCTATTTCGCACTAGATGCAAGTGTGAGGGAAAATGTTGTGATGTGATTATTGATAGTGGAAGCACTGACAATTTGGTGTTAGAAGAGATGGTGACAAAGTTGAAGCTCAAGAGATAGAAACACCCACATCCATATCAGATTGCTTGGGTGCAGGATGACCACAAGGTCACGGTCAGTGAACAGTGCCTAGTAAAGTTCAAGATTGGCAGGTACCAAGATGAGGTACTATGTGATATCATATCTATGGATGCATGTCATATGTTGTTGGGTAGACCATGGTAGTTTGATAGATGTGTTGTACACGATGGTCATGTGAATACCTATTCCCTAACAAAGGATGGAGTGCGACATAAGCTAAAGCCATTGAAGGAGACTAAAGAAAAGGTATGTGGTAATGAAAGAATAACATTTGTTGATGGAAAAAAATTTCTAGATGGTATGAGGCATGAGCATGTGTGTTTTTCTTTAATTCCAAAAGTTGGTAAAGAAGAAGTAGAGGATGTACCTGTAGAGGTTGCAGATTTGTTGAATGAGTTTTAGGATATTGTATTTAATAATGTACCTGATGGATTACCACTAGTAAGGAAGATCAGTCATCAGATGGATTTGATTCTAGGAGCCAATTTTCCAAACAAGGCAGTACAAAGAATGACACCAGTAGAAAGTGAAGAGTTGAATAGACAAGTACATGAGTTATTACAGAAGGGGTTGATTCAAGAGAGTCTGAGTCCCTGTGCTATAGCAGCAGTATTAGCACCAAAGGAGAAAGGAGAAAGGAGGATGTGTATAGATTCCAGAGCAATAAACAAGATCACAATCAAGTATAGGTTTCCATTGCCATGAATGGATGATATTATGGATTGTTTGAGTGGAGCTGTGTATTTCTCAAAGATAGATCTGAAGAGTGGATATCACCGGATTCGGATCAGAGAAGGAGATGAATGGAAGACTTCTTTCAAGAAAAAGGAAGGACTATATGAGTGGTTAGTCATGCCTTTTGGGCTAACCAATGCACCGAGCACTTTCATGCGGCTCATGAACGAGGTTCTAAAAGAATTTTTGGGTAAGTTTGTCATTGTCTACCTAGATGATATTTTGATCTTTAGCAAGACATTGGAGGAACATATGATGCATATTCGTATGGTGTTTGAGAAGCTGAGAGATGAAAAATTGTTCATTAATTTGAAGAAGTGCAGTTTTGTGAAGAAAGAGTTAGTGTATTTGGGATTTGTAGTTTCAACAGAAGGTCTAAAAATGGATCCAGAGAAGGTACAGGCTATCCTTGAATGGCCTAATCCAAGGAGTGCTATCGAGGTAAGATATTTTCATGGTCTAGCTAGTTTTTACAGAAATTTTATCAAAAATTTTAGCAGTATTTGTGGTCCCCTGACTGAAACAATGAGAGGGGATAGAAAAGAGTTTAAGTGGACTAATGGGGTAGAACAAAGTTTTCAATTGTTGAAACAAAAAGTTACAGAACAACGTATTTTAGCACTTCTAAATTTTAATAAGGTGTTTCAAGTAGACTGTGATGCTAGCGGTACTGCAATAGGAGCTGTTATGAGCCAAGAAGGAAAACATGTTGCTTATTTCAGTGAGAAGTTAAATGATGCCAAGAGAAAATATTTTGTTTATGATTAGAAATTTTATGCTATAGTTTAGGCATTGAAGAAGTGGAGACACTATCTACTTCCTAAGGAGTTTTTTTTGTATATTGATCATCAAGCTTTGCAATATTTGAATAGTCAAAGAAAGTTGAATCAAAGGCATTTGAAATGGGTTGAGTTTTTGCAGAGTTATACTTTTGTTTTGAAACATAGAAGTGGTTAGTCTAATAGGGTTGCAGATGTGCTTAGCAGAAGGAAACTATTGCTGACAGAGATGTAGATTAAGGTGGTTGGGTTCAAGGAACTCAAGAATTTATATCTAGAGGATCCTAATTTTGGTGAAGCTTGGAAAGCTTGTAAAGAACCTGTTATTCTAGATAGGACGAAATGGCTAGATTTTATCATTCAAGATGATATGCTATTAAGAGGGAGTCAGTTGTGCATTCCACGAAGTTCTATGAGAGAGAATCTCATCAAGGAGAAGCATAGCAGAGGATTGGCTGGACATTTTGGTCGAGATAAAACCTTTGCTTTGGTTAGTGAAAATTATTATTGGCCGCAGTTGCAGCAAGATGTCAAGAAGTTTCTATAGAGTTGCAGAGTATGTCAGATGGTGAAAGGAGTGAAGCAAAATATAGGGTTGTATCAGCCATTACCTATACCAGAGAAGCCTTAGGAGGATATCAGTATGGACTTTGTTCTTGGTTTACCAAGGACATAGTGGGGACATGATTCAATTTTTGTGGTGGTTGATAGATTTTTGAAGATGGCACATTTCATTCCTTGCAAGAAGACTAATGATGTTGTTCATATAGCAAAATTATTTTTCAGAGAAGTAGTGAGACTACATGGTTTGCCAAAGACCATAGTTTTAGATAGAGACACTAAGTTTGTTAGATATTTTTGGCGTACATTGTGGAATAAGTTGAAGACAGATTTGAAGTTCAGTTCATCACATCATCCACAGACTGATGGACAGACAGAGGTGGTGAATAGGAGTTTGGGAAATTTTCTGAGATGTTTGGTTGGAGATAAGCCAACAGGATGGAATTTGATTTTACCATAGGTAGAATTTGCATACAATAATTCTGTCAATAAGAGCACTGGTAAATCACCATTCCAAATTGTATATGGGAGTAGTCCCAGAAATGCATCAGAATTGAGAAAGATAGATAAAGGAGAAATAAGTAGTGCTGAAGCTGAGGATTTTGCAGAACACTTGAAGAACATCCATGAGGAGGTGAGGAAGCATATTACCAAGATGAATGCACAGTATAAGGCTAAAGCAGATGTGAAAAGGAGGCATAAGGAATTTCAGGTTGGAGATGAAATCATGGTTCATTTGTGGAAGGAGCGATTTTTGGTTGGTACATATAACAAGTTGAAAATGAAGAAGTTTGGGCCATGTAAGATACTGAAGAAGCATGATTCAGGAAATGCATATGAGGTAGAATTTCCTATTGAGCTAAATATTTCACCAATGTTTAACATTTTAGATTTGATAGAGTATCATGAGGGAGGTGTTGAAGATGAGGTTACAGCAGCACAGTGGAGTATTCCAGCAACTAGTTCAGATATCAAGGAGATTGAAGACATACTGGATAGTCATGTTGGCAAAAGCACAAGGAACATGACATATGAAGAGTATTTGGTCAAATGGAAAGGATGACTTATTGAAGATTCATCATGGCTAACAAAGGAGGAGGTTAACTGTCTTGGTTTTCCTCTGCACACCTGAGTCGTGATGGGGTCACTTCTCAAATTACCCCAGGTGTCTGATACAGGAGCATCCTGGGTGTAAGAGCAATCTTGCATCACCCAAAAATATTTTTATTTTTGTATTCAATAAGGGTTATCTTGTGTAGAGCTGCTATTTATGGAAACTTGCTATTTTTAGTAAGTTGCTCTTATGATCTCAGAATGTTCTAATTTTACATGTGGAGGTTCATCTCAGTCATATCAGCCTACCAGTAAAGTTTCATGGTTAGATCAGGTCTAGTTTTGAAGATATTGAAGATTTTTGGTATTGGCAGCAGGGTACAGAAACTTTGAACTCAGTTGGCCCCAGATGAGGTCAAAAATTTGGGTGATAGGTGCTTGCATTAGTGAATCTTGTAGAGCACTTCGTGGCATTTCTAAAATGGGGTTATAATAGTCAATCAGGTCAATTGGTGATGACTTATAGTCTCTAGAAGTCGGGCCACCTGAAATGGCAGAAAATAGTTTTCCTTCAAAATTTCTGTTCGGGTTTCAAAAGTTATTTTGAGCCAACTTTGATGTAATAAATTGAAAAATAAAATAATTCTAAGTTTGGTCAGCCCTTAGGGCTAAATTTTTGGAACCTTCTCGGGTGGTGGAAAATGCCTATATAAAGAAGGCCCGTAGTGTTGTCTAGGGCAGTTCTGGGTAGTAGATCTGGGTATTGATTCAAGGTTTTGTCCTACAAAATATTGTAAGGGAATGCCCATGTGGCTTTGCATATTGTAATTCTGAAAGTTTGTAATTCCACATTTGTGGAGATAATAAGAAGCCAATTTTTTGTTCTTGCATATTGTTGTTGTTTCTTTGTTTCTGTTATGTGTTTGCATTATTAAGGGGAGCACCATTCATCATCATCTTTGATCTGAACTCATATGCTTGATGTCCATACTTGTTACAATTATAACAATAACCATTAAATTTAGGAGTAGAGTTAGGAATACCTTTAGCTTTGTTTCTACAGATATTTGATGTATGACATGGTTTTCCATAGTGATAGCATGAGAGTTTTTTTGGTCTTGGATTTCCCTACACATTCTTCTATTTTTCATGTTTTGATGACTCTCTTGGTATAACCTAATCCAATGGTGTTGTCAAGTCTTCTATGACTATTTAGGAATTCATCCACCCTTTTGATACTTTCTTCAATTTTATTTATCATCTCATTATGTTGGTGTTACATTTTCACTTCATTTTTCAGTCTTTCATTATCTTTCCTTAATTCACCAATATCTTCCAATTTTCTAGCAAGCTCATTGTTTACTTAGTTGACTTCCTGACTCATGAAAACCATCTGATTGGAAATTTTAAAGTGATGCTTGATTAGCCTTAGTATTTCACATTCTTTCTGTTCTAACTTTATAATGATTTGTCTTTTGTCTTCAATAGCTATATTCATTTCTTGTTCAGCTTGTCTTGTGTTGTCCATAACCTCAATCATTCTTACCATTTGATGCTCTTGTCCAATTTGAAGTGTTTTCACTTGTTTGGTAAGGTGTTGATGCTTTTCAAATAGATCTGAGATAGTTCCTTCAGATGTATCAGATGTACTTCTAGATAATTAAGATAATTCATCTATCTCTAGTACTTGATATTGAGTCTCATTATGCCAAAATTCTAATTCCTTCCTTTTGATTCTCTCAGTTTTTTTTTATGTCCTTAAGATGTTCCATGAGAAATTGCATCTCCAATTTTTTATTTTCAATTTTTTTATCAATCTTATACCTGTTAGAAATATTCAATAATGAAAATAACTTTAAAGGAAATAATCCAAGTGAGTGAAGCAAAAGGAAATATTTTACCATTAACACAATGAAAGAGAAATAGCTTCAAGATATATCAAAACCATCAAGATGCTCTAAGATCAACACAGTGAGACAAGTATTTTGAAAGGGGAAAGCAAAGAAAACCCCTTGTGACATTATGAATGAGGCCATAGCTTAAACTAAGAGAGAGAGAGAGAGAGAGAGAGAGAGAGAGAGTTTCTCACTTACAATAACTTCATCATGAGAAATGAGAGAGAGGAGTTAGAATGTGACTCCCAAGTCTATGAATGCCACCATTCATAAGTGTGTGATACAAGTGTCAAGGTCCTCTTAAGGAGGAATAAACTAATTTTCTTATAAAGGAATTACAAAAATATGAGTTGTCCTCCCATTTGGACTAGAGGACAAAATATAATAAGGATACCTTGGTTTATCCTAATTTACAATATTACACTAAGGAAAGATTATAAATTCTAACACCCCCCTTAAATCTTTACTTGGGGTGATTACAACAAGTGGTATTAAACCCATAATTACAACAATCTGCAACTTGATCTTCAATATAAGAAAAAGGTATTGTCTTCAAGTGTGCAAGTAGTTGTTTGCATGTTGTACATGCATCTTTTGTAGAGCCAAGAGAAGTGGATGGGTCCTTTAAATTTATTCAAGTGGAAGTATAACCATATCTTCATGTAGTCTTGTGATTCATAGGAATTATGTAAATGAATTGATGTCTTGAAGTTTCCTCGATGGATCACCTGAAACATAGAACATAGAAAAATCACAAGTAGATTTCCATAGTTGGGATCTACACTTGATAAAAATTAGTACACTTTGAAAAGAAACTTATAATATGTATCATAAAATAATTCAAATTTAGTGAATCATTGAAACTTTAGAATGAGATAAGTCATGACCAATCATAAAAGGTACAAAGTAGCTTAACATGATACCAAGATAAACCACATGCTCAAAGTGAGTCATAATAAACATTATCAATGCTCTCATAAAAGAAACATACTAATGCATAAATGACCACAAACAAGACCAACTAATGAGACCTGCATCAACATTACATCAATCACATGGATATAGACAATCCGCTAATGAGTCATCCCACTACAAGTGAATGGTTAATTACGCCATAACTTTCATGACCCATGATCTAAGCAATGAAGAATGCAGTACATTATCACAATAGTAGAATTTGCATAGAAATATGAGAGAGACAAAGATAAATTAGTAGAACATGAGACTCAAACATCAAATCAACCTATGACCAGATTTGACAAACATGTCTACACACAAGTACCATAACAAAGGAACCATCAAGATGATAAGAATCTAAACCAACATTAACAAAACAAATATTGACATATGCTAAATAATAATCTAAAATAAGGATTATGAGTGTGAAAAACATATTGCCTTCCAAGTATAAGAGATATCCAACAAATTTTAGGAAAGATTTCAAGAGCACCATCCTCACCATGAGGAAAAAATAAACCAATGGAACAAGTTGATAAACATCAATTGAGTAAGTGCATCCCAGTGCAACTTACAAATAGAAGAATTTTGATAATCATCAATTGAAGTAAGTGCATCCCAGTGCAACTTACAAATGGAACAAGTAAGTGCATGCCAGTGCAACTTACAAATAGAACAAGTAAGTGCATCCTAGTGCAACTTACAAATAGAACAAATAAGTGCATCCCAATGCAACTTACAAATAGAACAAGTAAGTGCATCCTAGTGCAACTTACAAATAGAACAAGTAAGTGCATCCCAGTGCAACTTACAAATGGAACAAGTAAGTGCATCCCAGTGCAACTTACAAAGAGAACAAGTAAGTGCATCCCAGTGAAACTTACAAATGGAACAAGTAAGTGCATCCCAGTGCAACTTAGAAATTAAATCAATGGATCAAATGGAACTTAAAAGATGCATCTAAGTGCATAACAATAGATCATATAAAATCTGATAGCACTTAATGCTAAATAATTAAATCAATAATAATCCACTAGAAGGCAATGATGAAATATTACTCACAATACTTAAACAAATTTAAATTGAACAATGCATGAAATTAAATATATGATGCATATCTTGTTGCAAATGATTGTATTGGATTAATTAGAGGACAGATATCTTATTGGTCCTTAAAAATAAGAGTTATGGCAAGTACCATATTTGATGAAAAAAAGATGACATAGTTGTAAGATAATACCCCTTTGTTCAATTCAAATTAATTACCTGCTTGTTAGATGAATATAATCTCCATCTATATGAATAATAATAATAAATTCATGTCATTTAATAAGAATTATTTAATTTAATTTTCAGAATTAAAGTAGACATGGTTGCAATAATTAAGAAAAAATACCTCCTCTACCGAAAATACGTTTAAAAGAAATTTAATAAAGTTTTTATTGAATTTTAATTTAAAAAGCCTAATCAATATTAAAATTTAGAAAAATACATTTAAAAAATATTAATAAATAAAAAACTTAAAAACTTTAATATTCTAATAAAAAAAATTAAAACTTTATTATTAACCTTTTTTTATTTAAAACAAAACACCTTTTTTTTAATATATAAAAAAATCTAAAAAGATAATTTTAAAAAAAACTTAAATGAACTTTTATAGCTATTACATAAGAACTTACGAAAAGAATTCAAAATAAAAGAAACTTTTTGAAAACTTTCTATTTCATCTTATAGACAAGTGCCACATAGTGGCCAAGTACTTGCCTTTAGTAATTAATTAATTTAAACCTTAATTTTAATTTTATTTGTAAATATAACAATAGTGCTAATTTTATTTTATTGATATATATTTTTTATTACATATGATTAATATTATTGTATATATAATATTTTATTATTATATTATACATAAATTATAATTATAATATAATATATTTAGAATGTATAATAATTATAAATATAATATTATTATTTTAATTTATATTATAATAATAATATATAATAATTCATCTTAGAAGAGTATATAATAGAAATATATATTATTTTTATTTAACATTTTCAATTAATTATAAAATAAAATATTTATTTACTATGTTTTTAATTTAAATTATAATATTTTGTAAGGGAAAATATATCACACATTTTTTTACCTAAATATTTATTAATTCATAATTTACATATAATAAATTTTAAAATATTTTTAAAAAGTATATAAATGAGAATAAATATATATTATATTATATCATATATTTACATTAGAAAAAGTGAGTTATAAACTAAAATAAACTCATATAATATAATTTAAAAAGTAAAAGTTTTAATATACATTAATATAAAAAAAAGAAGATTAATCCTAATTAAAGATAGAAATAGAAATTGTTTCCAAGCCGAAAACTATGCAATATGGAAGGAGCAATGCATTTTCATTATATTAAATATAAAGTGTACAATAAATAACAAACGTGGTAAATTTTAATTGGTTCACTCCTGTAATAAGACTTCAAATGGTTTAGCCAATCAAATGATAGAAACATGATTTCTATAAATTATAAAGTTAAAAATATTGCATCTAACTTTACAAAATATGAAATTTATTACAAAATACAAAATCTAAAAAATTCTAATTGGTCTAAACAGTTTTATTTAATCACTAGTTAACCCTAAAAACTCAAAAATGGATGCAATAGTACTTGCTTAGCCTGTTGGCAAGTACTAATAAGGTAAATATTTGATAAAACTATGGTCGGTAGAGACTATAAGGTAGTGACATCTCATAAACATTGGAGAGAAAAAAAGGCGATAGGTGGTTAAAATAGGTAAAAAATTATCCAGTCTAATAAATATTTAAAAAAATGATATACGAAGCATCAAATCTTAATGTACAGTGCAAAATAGAGCAATATCACAGTAAGGAAATGCTAAAATAACTTAGAGAAAGAATAATAAAAAAGAGATAGGAATAAAATTAGAGAGATTTGTGTTTTAAAAAAAAACTAGCACAAAGATTAATATGAATTTTTTTTGGAGAGATAAATCAATATAAATATAATCCTATAAATCAGACAAAGTTAGATATAAATGAAACACAAAAATAGAAACCAGTAAATGTAAACTTAGTTTAAAAAAACAATGATATATAAAAGATAAGACAAATGACAATAGAAAAGAGGTTGAAGATATCAAGTTAAAAAAAATGCCTTTAGACAGGCTGTCAGGCAACGATGAAAGTAGAGAAATGGATAAAGATAGAGCAAAGAATTGGTAAAATTCTATTATGATAGAAAAGAATAAAAACAAAGGCAGGAAAATGCAACAAGTTGTGCTAATGAGGAGTGAGAGTAGAGAATAAAAAACATTATAAATATTCAAGCAAAAGCAACAACGTGAGGTGTAAAGCCCAATCTGCAACCTCAGCTAGAGTAAGAAGACTTCAAATTACAATGTGGACTAAAAAGATGCTATATTGAAAGTCATGCAATATACCTAGGAGTGTGGAATACACACGAAATGGATTTAAAGATAATGATTTAAATTCTCTGCACACAAAAAGGTTAAAAAAAAATATTGATATATATCTGCCCAATTTGCCAATAACATTAAAAACTGAAGAAACAAATAATGATGAAAGCAACATGCTAAACAAAGGAATCTATTATAAGAATGCTGAAAAAGTCAGAAAAAAAAGAACACAGAGAGAAAGGAGGTAAAGAACACAAAAGAATCTGCTGCAATTAGAATAAATGTTATGCTTTCCTGCTAATGTGAAAAAATAACAGACCAGGCTTCTGGTTGGCATAGGGTGTAAATGCCAGTCAGAGAGTAGTGCAAGTCCTTGTACACTAGATGACCATTACTCCTGCCATGACCAGTATAGAAGTTCTTGTAGAGTGGGGAACTATCACACATAGAGAAGAAAATATGAGCAGTGGTAGCAGATAGTAGCCCACCAAACTGAGGCATCTGCAAGACAAAAATAATAATAACTCAAGTCCAGAGGTGGAGACATTTTTTATCAGAAAGAACTGACAGAGCATAAAAATGGTTCTTTGGCTCCCCTTGCAAGTTTTATTTCAAGTTCTCTACATATTTATCAATCCTTTGTCTACATTTTTAGAACCAACTTTGTTCAATTGTTCTTGTTTTCATTTTGACCCCGTCCTTTAGTATATTTTTCTTTGTCTTTCCAGACTCTCTATGTTTCTCCATTGCAGGCAGCAGCCAAAAGTGGATTACAATATACTTTTTGCAACCGTTAATTGTTCGTGTGAGCATCACTTGACTTCCCTTGACTGCTCCTTATAGCTATCTCTTCATTTCTGGTAGAAGAGATGTTACAAATTACTATTTAGAATATGATCTAACAACTCTAGTCTCCAATTTTAATTTTTATTGATTTGTATTTAAACAAATATCTACCCAATAAACTAAAATACTTATCTATAATCTGGCCTGAAGCAGGTGAAAGAAGTTGAAGGACATAGGTTCGAGAGTGAGAGTTGGAATGGATTATCGACCATTAAACCAGCAGATCAAAATACCAATAACAATGTGGGAAGCCCCCATATTGGGAGCATATATGTGGCATTTTTTTGAGTTCCCTTTGAGGACATGCCGAGAGAAATAGAAGTTGCAATCCAAAAAGTAATCGGAGAGGGTGTGCTCATCCCATGAGTGCCTAGAAGTATTTACCACTTCCAAGTGTTGGGAGCTTTCCTAGAAAATTTAATATGATCTCCTTCTAGAGTATGAGACACTAATGGCTATAGCACAGAGGTGTGTGAAACTAGCATTTGTGACACCACCGATATTAGATAGAGAAATTAGCAAGTATAACTTGCATGGTTCAAGAGCATGGGTGGGAGGTATAATCCCAATCCATGAATTAGAAAATAACATGGTGATGGTCCGGTTACTAGACATATTGAAGATCAGGTTATCGCAAAGTGATTTAGGCTATATATGATATGAAATAATACATATAGCATGCATGGTTACACTGGAAAGAATGGAAGAAGTATTAGCTATATTTGATGCAATCATACTGTTGATAGAATATTGCACTAGGGCACTAGAACCAGATGCAAGTGGGAATACATCCCAAGGGGACAACTTTGAAGTTGTGGAAATAGAAGAATTAGAGGCATGAAGATGCATAAGAGATACTAGAAAAATAGAATTAGGACAAGCATGCATAGATGCATTTGGTTTATTTTAATTTGAGAGAGAAATGTAATGAGTTGTTTTGAAATATTCAATATAAACTTGATTTGAGATGAACAAAAAAGTGTTTTTTTTTAAAAGTGAGTTACTAATGGATCTTAGTCAACCTTCAATATGTATATTTCTTTTTTTTAAAAATACATTAGCAAAATGAAGAATCAAAATGATGTAAGATATATATATATATATATATATATATATATATATATATATATATATATATATATATATATATATATATATATATATATATAGTTGATTAGTTCAAGAAAAGAAATAAATAGGCATGTTGGATCCCTTGCGATTTTCCGACAGAGGGTACAACTATAAGCATGCATAAACAAAATAGACAAAACTAATCAATGGGTTTGGCGGTGAATGTCCAAACTAAAAAAAACTACTCTAATCTTTGGCGGCAAGCCGACCAAAGTAGGTTAGAAAAGGAAAAATAAACAAAGAGACTTGAAGGATTGCAACCAATGTTAATTTCTATAAAATGAAGAATCTGCAACAAAAAGGGTTAGAGGAAAAAAAACTTCTTCTTCAAAATGAGATATCCTTTGAATGACACCTTCATGCAACACTCAAAACAAGGATTAAATGGCTCTGATACCATGTTAGAAATATTCAATAATGAAAATAACTTTAAAGGAAAGAATCCAAGTGAGTGAAGAAAAAGGAAATATTTTACCATTAACACAATGAAAGACAAATAGCTTCAAGATCTATCAAAACCATCAAGATGCTCTGAGAATAACATAGTGAGATAAGTATTTTGAAAGGGGAAAGCAAAGAAAACCCCTTGTGATGTTATGAATGAGGCCATAGCCTAAAATGAGAGAGAGAGTGAGAGAGAGCAAGTTGCTCACTTACAATAACTTCATCATGAGAAATGAGAGAGAGGAGCATCTCTTAAGTAGAGATGAGAGAGAGGAGAAAGAATGTAACTCCCAAGTCTATGAATGCCACCATTCATAAGTGTGTGATACAAGTGTCAAGGTCCTCTTAAGGAGGAATCAACTAATTTCCTTATAAAGGAATTACAAAAATATGAGTTGTCTTCCCATTTGGACTAGATGACAAAATAGAATAAGGATACCTTGGTTTATCCTAATTTACAATATTACACCAAGGAAAGATTATAAATTCTAACAAAAATCTTTCATCTTCAGTGAATAAACTTCTTCAACAAGAGAACTAGCTCTAATACCAATTGTTGGGATTATAGAAAGGTGAATTACTAAGAGGGGAGCTGTGAATTAATAACTCTAAAAAAAAATTACTCTGAATCCTTAAGACAATGTATTTCATTAACTAAATGACATGTTATTGTTGTCACTAAGGATTGCACCCGAAAGAACTAAGTGTGAAACTTAGAAATCCTATGAAACATGAGACTAATTTTAGGTTGTGGGGTGACCTATGAGGAAGTAGACCTTCGCATTAGGGGCTGGCTTCCTCTTGAATCACCTTGAAACTTTTAATTACCTTTTGGAGGGAAAAGGGAAGAGAGTGCGGGAATTGAAATAACTAAAAAGAAAACTAGGTGATTCACCAAAATTGGATAGATCCACAAACTTCAAACAAACTCACAATGGGATTCAAATGTAACCTGAACACCACAACTTCTCCCTAATTCTAATATTTCCCTTATAAGAAACAACAAGGTTTTGGTTGTAAATGAGACGGGAAAATGAATTCCACAACTTCAAATACTTTCAAGTGCACACAAATGGGGACCTTAGGAAAATAAAAAGTGTTTCTAAGCATCTAAATGAACAATATATCAAGTAAATGACTATCAGTGATCACAATGACATTGATATAAGACCCACCAAACAACTCATAAAACAATAGGAACAAGAAGGATAATTGCTATGTATTGAATCAAAAGGAGCCAAAATATAGTTTGTTTTTGTAGAGCTACAAACATTCAAATCTCAGAGTGAGATAGAAGGTAAGAAATACCTCAATCACTAAAGTGAGAGGTATATATAGTTAAACCTTAGAGTCTACATTTGAGGATTCATGGTACCTAACTCCACTAATTCTAGAAAATCTTTGCATTCTAGGCCCATCAAATATGCTTCTCAAATCTGGATGTCAGATTCTTAGATTTGTAGGGGTAGGTGGGAAGGTGGAATCTTCAAAAACATAATCCATTAAATCTATCCTATCCCCTTTTGATCATGATTTGAAAAATATTCTGAAAAAATGATTTATAAAATATCATTTGTAAGTATTGTTAGGAATGGGAACATTGAGAAGGGGGGGTGAATCAGTGTTCTACACTTTATTACTTGTTTTGATACTTTGAAACTTGACTTAATTGCTTAGTTACTGAAATGAACATCAATGCAAGTAAGATAAACATTCATAACACATGACACCAAATATGATTATGGGGAAACCCAAATAGGTAAAAACCCTGGTGGGAATTGACACCACTAAGAATTGCACTAGTGTATTATGATCCCTGTTAGAAGATCTTGCAACCTTCTTAGAGTTATTCTTTACAATGATTTAGTATAGTGACCTAGTCAAGGGTCAAACCTTGTTAGGATTCTTTTACAATTAACCCTGTTAGGGGTGGGGACACACTGTCCTAGAGCTCACTGCTCAAGTGGTGAAGGACTACAACCTTCTAGATCTTAGATACACGCTATATCTACAAGGTGAACTATTGTTGTGACACTATTTGTTTGATCAGTTCCTTTTGTGCACTTATGCTTTAGCCTCTTGTAAAGAAATACAGCATACTAACTACTCTTCACATGCCTCTGCTATGCTCTTACCGATTTCTCTATCTCATACCATGCTTAATTACAAGGGTGCATGTCTTATTTATATGTGCATACAAAACTCTTCATCAAGTCGGCCTATAACTAATTACATACACCGCTTCTAATTGAATGGGCTCAATCATGTTTACATATATTCATATTAACATGTCTATGACCTAAATACAATAGGCACATATCCTTTACAAAACAATATTACAAGCGCTAATCAAAATACAAACAGTTGGACCTATAATATGTTCTGTTCTGCCACTTACTGACTGTGACTCTTCAACTAGTTGTATCTTCATCATACTGACTCATTTGATCATGTGCTCTTAGACTTGGCATGATTCAATATCAAAAATCTTATCTTCAAGGGTGCATACCATAGCTAGGTCATACACATGTGCACTAATGCTCTATTCACCTGGCACTCTGCTATCTGTCTAGTCTTCCATACTTAGCCATATTTATGATCTTCTAAATTATGAGCTAACTCTAAAACTTCGTATGAATTTGTTGCCATAATGACAACACTAAATATAGTCATATACTTCAATATAGTCAACTTTCCAATAATCCCCCCTTTGTCATTAATGGCAACAAAGGAATATGGAAAAGTTACTAACTGTATCCTTATACAAAATTTTCTAATACATACTCTAACTTACATCTCCCCTTTCACTATGTACTATATTTTTCTTTACATCATATACAAAGCCCCATATTCTTTCTTTTACATACTATACTCCTCCTTTTAAATTAATGACAAAGGTGCTAAAAATTTTATCTACAAGTACTCACAAAGTGAAGACATCTGGATATGTTATCTTTAGGTTAGCAATCTCATTCTGCCAAAATTTCTTCAATGAGTCCTATTGTCTGCAGATTGGCGCACAAAGCATATGTTAACTTCTCCATCTTCTCCAAATTTGTACTCGGACCTTGATCATATGTCACCATAGTGGCATTGATCTCCTTGATGTTTTGGTTTTAATACATCTAATGATGGTGCAAGATCATTTCTTTGCTGATAGATTCATTTGGAACACTTCACAACTCAATTGCTTGATCTTCTATGCTCTTAAATCACTCAACTTAGAATGCAATGTGAGAATAATGATTCTTTGATGGCTATAAAGAAACTTTTCCTCCATTAATGCTTGTCATGTAAACACAAAAATGCAACTATAAATTTCCATGAAGTTAAATCTAGCTCCCCCTATGACCATGAAGGTCATTTAACAATAAATAGGAGGTGTGTCCATTGTGGATGCATCCTCAACTATTTCATCAACATTGTCCTTTTCTTCCTTCCAAATCAAGCTCTCATCTTCTGAAGCTTGCACAAATTTGACTTCTCCTACTTCTTCCACAATTGATCCTTCTAACTTTTTAGGGATTTCTTGTCTTTGTGCTCTTTTTCTACAGAACCTAGAGATGTGTCCAGCCTTGTTACATGAGTGAAAAATGATTGGAGGCCTAATATTCCTTGGCGCATTCATGTGAGTACCATACTGCACTGTCTAGTTGTGTGACCAACATAATTTCATATCTGACATGTAATGTTCTGAGAGTTTCTTACATTCTTTTGTGGATGACTTCTTTGATTTTTCTAATTTTGATTTGATCTACAATTCATAGCTCTATGAACAAACTTATTACATGAATAATAGTAACCATTGAATGGTCTTACCTCTTTACAATTTCTTGCTATGTGCCCATGTTTGTTACAAGCATAACAAGTCTTATTTACTGGCTTGCGCTCATCCTTGGCTGGTTCAGCTTCTTCTTATGTATGATTTCTTGTCTTCTTAGCTTCTGAAGATTCTTCTTGTTAAATTTTTAGGATCATTGCAAATGTAATAGCACTATCTCATTGTATGTGTTTTCCAAATGCAACAATCTCTTGCTTTTATATTGAGAATGAGCTAAGAGAGACATGTCCCTTCATGGGACATGTCTATTCATTATTATGTAATTATATTAATGAAAATTAAGATTATATATATGTACATATATATATATATAATATCTCTTCAATATTATATTAATTTCTCTAATATTTACATAATAATAATAATATTTATTTTATCAATTTAACTATTTAGTTATTATGAGAATAATTATAATCTAACTTTAT